>JAODAL010020772.1:0-68642 GCA_025379985.1 Phyllomedusa bahiana
AGTCAAAAGTCAAAAGGAATTTAGATGAGCGGTTGCAGATTTTTTTTCTCATTCATTTCCCTTTTATACATTGGCAACTCTAATGCTGTGGAAAAAGGCTGGTGACATACTACGAGTCAATAAAGCAAGTAGCATGAATGTAAATATTTGCACCAACTGCAAGAAGCATAATCATTATACATTACTCACAAAGTCAGAAATATTTGGCTTCTGGTTGAAATTTCAGGGTGAACATAAAATTTTAGGACATTTTTTTTTTTTTTTTTAATTAAATAAATATGAGCCCATCTCTTCCCTTTAGATGCGTATGTCCAACTGTTCAATTTTTTTTTGTACTTTTTGCACAACTTCCTGATCTCTAACAAGGAGCTTAACCCCTTCAGGACCCGGGGGGGGTTTTTTTGTGACACGTTCGTTTTTCCCTCCTTACCTTCTGAAAGCCATAACTTTTTTATTTTTCCACCTACATAGACACATGAGGGCTTTTATTTTGCGGGACAAGATGTACTTTCTAATGGTGTTATTCACTATACTATAGAATATACTGGGAAACTGCAAAAAAAAAATCCAAGTGGGACAAATTGTGAAAAAAAAACGTATTTTCGCCATGTTATTGGGTGATTTGCTCTTCGGTAAATATAATGTGTTATCAGTATTCTACAGGTTGATACGCATCCGGCAATACCAAACATGTAGGGTTTCCGTTCTGTTTTGGTACCGTAAAAAAAATTCTTATTCACAGAAGAAAACTAACTAAGATGGCCTTACTATTAAAAAAAATAACCTTTAATTTATATCTATTAAAATACACACAATGGCCACAGACACAAATCTCAATACCAATTTTACCACAAAAAAAACACACAGTCCCAGGGAAAAGGGATAAATCTAGATAGGATACAGTGGATAATATCAAATAGCAATATCTACAATAACCCTACAATTATACCCTACCTGCACGGACAGAGTAATCGTCCCGACAGGGACGGCCCCATCCAACGATGGCTAATGCTGTAATACCCTAACCCTTATATTGTAAAATACCCTGGGAAGTGTATTACTGTGTATATCTATACAGATGAGATACCTGAAAAGATATTACATACGGTACTAAATAGAAGAAATACACAGTACTAGAAGCAGAATATGTCCCAAGTGGAGGATAGGTACCTTAGATAGACATTCTGCATTCCACTAATAACAACAGTACCCCACAATAATAATGCGGATATACACTTATCTGGACAGCAAAGATAGTCCTTAGCGAGCTGAACAGGCACACTCCATGTCTCCCGACGCGTTTCCCCCCTACCATGTATAGGGGTTCCTCAGGGGATTCTCGATCATGGCACCAAAGATTAAAAAATTCCCTCAAAGATAGAGGACTCAGAATCGAGTCACTCCATGTCACGGTGGACCAGGGTAATAATGGTACAAAGTGGGATTGAGAATGACGTCCCTATATAGGCAAAACAGTGTTAAATCCCTGCTTAGAAGCCCAATAGCAGCTTACCTGTGTTGTATCCCACGGAAGAAACACCGCTAAGGTGACGCATGCGCAGACGCGGTTCTCTCTTTCCCGCGGCGTGTCTTACAATGAACAGCGCATGCGTGAGCCAAGCTACTTCCGTACCTGCGCCCTAGATAAGAATGAGTGTACCTTCTATTCTGGCTTAGACTGAATATGCGCCGTGATTTTGAAAAGATGATCTAGGCATAAGCCTATCATGAATAGATCGGCACAAATGCGCAAGTTTCACACCCTTGTTCCCGTTTAAAACCTTAGGGGGTGGGTTCTAAACTGTCCTAACGGGAACCATAAACATACTATAAAAAACAGATTTTGGGGACTAATAGGAAAAAAGGTTCCCGTAGGGAAAACCCCCCCAAAGTTTTTCAAAAAAAGAGAGATGCATTTTTAGTCCCTAAAAAGAGATGGGACATAATTTTTCACAGGTAAAGAAAAAAAAAAATTTAGTTCAAAAATTTTCATAAAGGGCAAAAAAGGGTAAAAATAAAAAGGCCCCAAAAAATAGGGGGATCACCAAAGGTCCATAGGGCCAATAATTCCAAAAATATATCACATTTTTTGTACAAGAAAAAAATAAAATAAAATTAAAAAAATACATTAAAATACTTAATACATTAGGGGTAAAAGAGCATTCCGCTCTGATTACCTTAGGAGGGTATGGGGTTTTACAAATTTTTTTATATAAACATCCAAAGTAGAAGGCTTTCATTTAATCCCCTTTGGGGTTAACTGTTTCCCAAACCCCGAACATCCACTCAGTCTCCTTCCTCACATTTAAATTTTCCAAAAACTTCCCTTTTCCCCCGGGGGTTTTCTGATTTTCTCCAAACCCCCGGAACTTTAGTCCAGAGGACACACCAACCCTGGTAAAACCCGATTTGGGGGGACAATGGGGTGGGCTCGTCGATTCCCAAAATCTCCCCGGGGTTCCAAAGCCCCACTTTTAATTTGGCCTTGTGGGCTTCCCCAAGTATGGAGGGTTTCATCACAGGGGAATAATATATACAACCCCCTCAGAATTTCCCAAATTTAAAAATCCGAATCAAATACTCCTTTCCAAATGCTGTGTCCCCTTAAAAAATTTGTCTGTTTTACTTTAAGGGCAGTAAAAAACATTTTCCCGCACTATAAAAATTTCCCCTTTGGTTTTGCCCCTACCCTGTAACCCTTTTTTTCGGGGGGGGGGGAAAAAGTTTAATATGGGGCTTCCCATCCCCCAAAAAAGCGCCCCCCCCAATTTGGTAAAAAGTGGATGATAAACCCGGACCTCCCCGAGGTCCCTTTATCGCCCCTGAGAACGCCCCAGGGCCCTTTTTTAAAGGGTTTTTTAAGAAACCCCTGGGGGGACATATTAAAATGTGCCTATAAATTTTCTCTTCCCCCTACCTTAAATCATCCCGTTTTTTTCCTTTATACTAGTAGGTCAGTCCTGTTTTTATCCTCGGGGATAGGTTTTTTGCAGATTGCCAAACACTTTGGTTTGGGTTGCCTCTTTCCAAAAAAACTGTCCCGTTGGTCCCCCCCCTTGGTTTATAAAAACCCTTTAATTTGGGGAGCCAAATTTCCTCCCTTATCCTTAAATTTCTGACCCCCTTTGGAAAACCCTTCTTCAGGGGGGAATGGGTGTGACTTTCCCCTCTCAAAAGGGTTTTTCGTCGATGTTTTGGTTTTTTTTATGTTTGCCTCTGTAAACTGTCCCAAACTGATCTATCCCCAAAACCCAGATCCAAGAAAAAAAAGCTCCTTCTCAGATTTTACTGGTAAAGCGGGAAACCTATCTGGGTTTTTATTAAGAAAAATTTAAAAAATTCGATAAACCCTTCGTTCGACCCTTCCCCAAAATAAGGACATCCCTAAGGTTTTCTGCCCCCAAAAAGTAAAAAATGGGGCAAAAAGTTAAATTTCCTTTCCTCGAACACCAGGGTCTCCCCCCACCAGCCCAGGAACAAATTCGGCTTAATTTTGGGAGCACGGGGCCCCCCCATTCGGCAGTTTTCCCCTGAGCTGGGGGAAGAGCCCGGGGCCCAAAAAGGAAAATTTGTTTTGGGTCAAACGAACTCCCAAAAGTTTAAGAAAAAAGGTTTCTATGGGTTTCCATACTGTGTTTTTTCGCCTCAAAAAATCGCCACGCCTTTTTAAAGGGGGAAATTTATGATGAATACTGCTGTTCCGGCCTCAACATCAAATGGGGTATTTTTTTCGTCAGATTTTAAAAATTTATGCCCTTTAAAGGGTTTCGCAATAAATCGGAACTACCCCTTTATAATTTAGGGGGAAACCCCCTAACAAAATTTTTAAGCACCCTGTCAAAATAAATTCCAAGTTCTGGTAAGAATCTATCCCCCACTATGGGGCGTTTCCCTTTTAGAGGGCTAAGGGCCCCTTTGTATTTTGGGGGGTTTTTAGTAAAAGGGAGGGGGACTTGTGGGTTTTTTTTGGGGGAAATAAATTTTTGATTTTATTTTCCAACACCCTTCCAAAACAAGAGCTTTCCACTAACCAAACCCCTAGATCCTTTAAAATAAATTTCAGTTTTATCACCTTTTCAATATGATATAGTTTTCTTTTTTTCCCCGGGGTTCGGGCCATGGTCACATAAGGGTCCTGGTCCAAAATAAACCCAATTTTTCCCCCCTTTTTGGGTGGCTTTTTACTATGCTGGGTGGGCCAAAAACAGTAAAAGGGTCTCATCTCACCGCCAAATTTTGATTGTTTGGGTTTGAAAAAAACCGTTCCCCCGTTCCCCTTTTTAAAAGCCCCCAAATTTCCCCCTCAACCCAAAAGCCGAAATATTCAATCTCTGGGGTGGGGTTATTAAGGGGGGATTCTGTCCCTTTTTGGTTTAAAGGGTTTGTATTGAACCAACCCTCTATCCCCTTTATTTTTTATCCAGTTGTCCTTTTTAAGGTTTTTAACCCCCTCCCAGGCGATTTTTTCTATAACCCCGGGGCAATTTCACAGGGGAAATGCCCCCCTATTTTTTTAAAAAAACTTACCCAATTTTTTGTTTTCCTAGTGAAAAGATTAATATCCTTGAAACCCAAATCAAAGCGGTTTTTAAAAATTTTGGGGCCCTCCCGGGGCAAAAGACAGGGCCTTTGAAAGAACCCTTCTCTCCTCATTGTTTTAAATTTTCCCCTTTTTGGGGAGGTTTTACAAATTTGATTATTGGGCATCCGTTTGCAAAACACCCTTATCTCCTTTTTTCCTCTTTCCCCCCCTTTTGTTTTTTACTTTAAAGGGGGATCGGTAGGGGGAAGGTTTCCTTTCTTCCCAAAAAAGGGTTTTTATGACCCCTTTTTGGGGCATGAGGAAATAGAGGGAAAAGGGGGGAGGCCCTGGTTTTTCCCCCCCCCCCTCGAAAATTTGATTTAGATGGTTTCCTTCCCTTACCTTTTGGGTCTTTCCCCCCAAGAGGCCGGTTCTTCGTTTCGAATTCCAACGGGCTGGGTATTGATATCGGGGGTCTCCCCCCATTGGCCCCCCCTCCCTTCCCCCCAGCGTCTATTTTCAGAACGCTTTTTTGTCCGGAAAAAGGAGGAGATATCAGTCTCCCCTTTAGGTTTTTATTTTCCCCAAAGGGAAAGGGAAAAAGGGTTTTTTATCACGAAAAATTTTTTTTTACATCCCCATTTTAAAATGCTGGTGTTTTCCCATATTTAAATTTAATTTTTGGGTATTTTTTTAAAAAGGTTTTGGAGAAAATTTTTCTCTCCTTGAAAAATCGGATCCCTTTAAATTTTTTTGGGGTTTTTTCAATCAACTCATTGTGTAATTTGGGGTGTTTTCTCTAGGGGGATTTTTTCCCCATTTTAATAGTAATTTGAAAAAGCTGTAAGAGCTTTCAATAAGCCCCCCTCCTTTCTTTATTAAAATCAGGGGATCTCGAAAAAACTTTTCGGGGGCTCACATTGACCTTTAGGGCCTTAGGAAATTTCTCTTTTTCCTTTAAAAAGTTTTTCCCAAGGGCTGTAAATTCCCCCCATTTATTTTATATTAAACCCATATCCAATGGACAATTTTTTTAAAAAACGCTTTAGATCCAAAATTTTTCACCGTTTCCCTTTTCCCTTTTTTTTGTAGGGAACACCTTTTTTAAACTTCCCTTAAGGGCCCTCCTCTCTCTGGATCGGGACACCCCAAAAAACCCCCATTAATTAGAACCCGAAAAAAACACAGAGGGGGGCCCAGATTCCAACCCCTTTTTTCCCGTGGTAGGAAAAAAAGGGCCCAAAAAAATTTTTTTCACCCGAAGAAAAATTAAAATTTAAAATGGCCTTACTTTAAAAAAAAAAACCCTTTTAATTTTTATCTATTAAAATACACACAAAAGGCCACAGACCCAATTCTCAAAACCAAATTTTACACAAAAAAAAAAAGCCATTCCCCCCAGGGGGAAAAGGGATAAATTAGATAGGTTCAGTGGGAAAACAAATAGCAAAATCTACAATTTTAACCCCACAAATTTTTACCCCCCCTGCACGGGCAGAGTAATCTCCGACAGGGAGGCCCCCCCAACATGGCTAATCCCGTTTGTACCCAAAAATTAATTGTTAAAAAAACCCCTGGGAAGGTATTACTGTTAAATCTTTACAGATGAGTTTCCCGAAAAGAAAATTTAAATTACGGGACTAAATAAAGAAAAACAGAGTTCTAGAAACCAAAAATATGTCCCCAAATGGAGGAAAAGGTAACCCTTTGATAGAATTTTGCCCTTACAATAATAACAACAGTAAACCCCAAAAAAAATGCGGGTTTTACACTTATTGGACAGCCCAAAAATAGTCCCTTTGCGAGCTGAAAAGGGGACACTCCATGTCTCCCCCCCCCCGGTTTTCCCCCTTTCCTTGTATAGGGGTTCCCCAGGGATTCTCGATCTTTGGGCCCAAAGAGTAAAAAAAATTTCCCCCAAAGATTTGAAAGGGCCAAAAAATCCGGGCCACCATTTCCCGTTAAAAAAAATTTCCCAAAAATTTTTTTATTTTTGACATTTGCGCCGCCGGGGCCATTTTGGGGGGAAACCCTAATTTTTTGTACTAACAATACGGAATTTAGTGAGGGGGATTTTTTGGGAGGCTGAAGGGACTTTTTATCGCAGTAGTTTGGAAAGCTTTCGACTTTTTTGGGGGGTTATTTTTTTTTAACCATTTTTTTTAGTGACGTAAAATGACCAAAAAAAAGCAATTTTTTGGGGTTTTGGGAAATTTTTTTTTTTCTAAAGGTGTTCAGCGTACGGGAAAAATATGTTATTTTTTATAGATAACTTTTTTCGGGGGCCGATACCCCAAAAAGTGTAAATTTTTTAAATTTTTTTTAATGATTTAATTTTTTAAAAAAGGGGGAAAAAGGGGTGATTTGAACTTTTAATATATTTTTTTTGTACTTTAAAACTTTATTTATTTTTTTTACTGTAACATTTTTGTCCCCCTATGGTGCTTGCCACTAGGGGGCGCGATTGTTAATACAACCTAGTTTCATTGCATAGGCAATGCAATTAGGGTGTACAAAGATGGCGGTTTCCCCACTTCCTATCTGCGGACGGAAGTGGGGCAAACCGGCCAGGGTTTAAATGACGGGAGCCTTCACAGGCTCCCCACCACCATGCCCGGTCGTCTGGCATGACCATACCGATCGGTGCGCCGCGGCCATCTTTGCCGCGGTGTCTGATGAGTAAAACAGCGCCAGCGGGCGGAGCCACCCGCCGGCGCTGTTACTGCCGGGTGTTAGCTGCGATAGCCCCTAACACCCGTGGCTGTGCGGGGGGTCGCGGAGCGATCCCCCTGCAAAGCCCCTTACGGCCTGGGACGTACTCATACGCCCAGGGTCGTGAGGGGTTTTAAAAAGGTTGTCTGGCTACAAAGATTAGCGTTGAAAAATGTAGGGGGAAAACTAAAAAACGTTTTCCAAATATATTGCTTTGTTCATTGCTTTTTTGTTAAGGAGCTACAAGTGATTTTACCACCTTCTAAGGGCTTTCTGGTTTCCCAAGTGACCGACCTGTGAACTTCTCCCCCCCCTGCTGCTTGTTCTATATGATAGCAGGGAGTGACGTCATCACACAATCACACAGGTCATGGGCAGCACAGAACTCTGGACAGTGAGAGCTTGTTTGTTATCTGATCTTTCAGACAAAAGCCGGTAATTACTACTGTTTACTTTACTCAGAAGCTGCCCTGGTCTTGACAGCATGAGTGATCTAATTAGCAGAGGTCTGAATACACAGAGCTCATATGCTAATTACAGACAGCTTGACCAGGAAGTGACAGAGCCAAGCAGCATTATTTCATTCATGCATCCTATGAAACTTTGAGAGGGAGAAAACCCCCTTTTTAAGGGGCCCAAAATCCACAGCGGGAGTTTAAACCCCGAATCGTAAAATTTTAGGGAACTGTCAAACTGGGGCCCCTCCAGCGTTGGAAAACTAAAAACTCCCATATGCTTTTATATAATATATAAAAAAGGGGATGGGGGATTTTGTGGGTTTCCCAAAAGCTGGGGGCCCATTTTAAACACCCCGATTTGGGGGATCAATTGGAAATTGGGGGATTTAAACAGCCCCTCCTCATCATGCATTCCATTGTACATCATGAGCCCAAAAAAAACCCCTTTAAACAATTGATCAACAGTCCCCTCCCAAAACCCAGGTTTTCAATCGGGGAACTCTCAGACGAAGGGGCCTCAGGGGCATCATCAGCAGGTTGCAACAAGACACAAAAGATTGGAAAGTCACAAAAAAAGGAAAAGAAGGGGAACACCCCTATGGCCCCAAAAACACACACTGATGACCGCTTCATTATAACCGATGCCCTGCGGATGATGAATACCACACAACTCCAAAAGCACGTTTAAGGGAGGTTAGAGTAGCCGTGACTGATCAGAGGTGGAAAAACCCGTTCACTTTCTAAACCCTTTTTTTGGCACTTAAAGGGCCAAAAATGGGGGAAAAAACCCCCGGTTTGCCTTACCCGCCCCCATTAAAAAAACAAAAACCCCCAAAAATTTTTTTTTTTTAAAAAAACACCTTATCCTCACATATATCCTAGCGAAGCCACCGGAATCTATAGGGCAGATGTAGCTTCTTTTGGTCCACACGGGGTTTTACACATAGGGGGCCACTTTTTAAAAAAACGGCTAAGCTAAAGGGGAACGGGTTTGCTACGGGCAAAAAAGGGAAATTTAGAGCTCTGCTTACTTTTTATATCCCGGTTCTAAAAAAATGGAAAAGCCGGGGTAATTTGGGTTTGCAAAGGGTAACAAGGACAGTCTTACGATTAGACAGTTTTCATAAATGAGGCCCAAAGTGTTTACACTGTAGAGAGAGCACGTGTCCAAAAGAAACTAAGGTTTCCCTATAGAACACAATGACTTCACCTCAACCGCACCACGGTAGGTGTGGTTTTAAATAGCGTTTTTAAAAGTTGTTCCCATATCCCTCCCATAAAAACACCACAGGAAACCCAAGGGGGGGATGAGGAAGCCCAATGTCAAAAAAAACCCCATGCGGAAGGGTCGGCATGTTTTTTTTTTTCTCTTGTATTTCGAAGTAATGTAGCCCCAAATTAAAAAAAAATCATTCCCCTCCCCTGGTTGATGAAAAACTCATAAAGACAGACCCAGACAAAACACCGCCTCGGGGTTAACCATTTTGAAAAAAAGAAAAGATGTACCTACTTGTCCAACTTTGGGCCAAATATAAAACATTTTTTTATTTTAAATTCTTAAAAAAATTTTAAAAAAAAAGAATAAAAGGGCCAATAATGAATAAGCCCAAAAGTTCCCCCAAGCATGGAGGAGCACTGTGCTGCGACTGGTGGATCGAGAGGACTATGCCCGCCGACCGTTTCGGGAAGCGTGTTTCCCTTTAATCGTAGATGTAAACCTTATTTACATCATCATTTGGGTTTTTAAGAAAAGGGCAAATTTAAAGGGGGTTTGGGTTCACACAAGGATTGCTGCTTTTTAAATGTTAAAGATCTTGCAAAAAAACAAGTCACTTTAAATATTTTTCCCAAATTAGAAAAACCTTTCCTTTTCCTAGATTTCCCCTCTTGTAGGGGCTGCACCCCAGCCCCTCAGGTCACTAAGCTCCCAGACCTGTTTGTTCCCCTGATAGGCTACCAGAAACTGGTTATATAGCTACGCCCTTTTTTGATTTTTCCTATGGGCTCCCAGCACTGGTTGTATAGCTACAGACCCTGGTTTTCTACTGCGGCCTATTTGGAAGCCAGAAAAACACCCCCCTTTAAATCCAAATGAAACCAAGAAACAGGAGGGAGGTAAGATGAAATCAATGTGTGAAAAACCCCTTTTAAAGCAGGGGGAACACGTGCCCCGCTGCAGGGGTGATATCCCCATTCAAAAATTACAAGAAAAAAGACTAAAGGGGAAAGCAGCCCCGGAAAGGAGGCAACAAATATAGGGTTTTTTTTTTTTTTTTTTTTAAAAGGGTCCCCCAGAACAGAAAAAGCTGGGGGGAACTTTAATCGGACACTAAGTTCCCCGTTTGGAAAAACCCCAGCCCAAAAAAATTATTCTCACGAAAAATTTAAAAAACTGAGATTTTTTAATTTAAATTGTTTTTTAAAGTTTTTACCCTTTGTTTTGTATATGTGTTTTTCTTTGTTCCATTAGTTCAGGGGCACAGTAACTTTAACAGTGTTGGGTGCTTTTTTGGAAAAAAGAACACTAAAGAAAAGTACATAAAAGGCCCTTAGTGTTTTCCCCCCCATTTTAATTTTAAATTTTTCATTAAATTTTATTTTCACTTTTCCCCTCACACACACAGAGCTCACTTCCTCCCACTTTTCCATATAACCCTATATAACAAAAGCTCAGCTTCTCTCCTCTATCATTAAACCCTATAATTTTCACAGAGCTCAGCTTCCCTGCTCTATAAATAAAAACCCTATATCCCCACAGAGGTCAGCTTCTCGCCTCTATCATATAACCCTATATATCACGAGCTTTTCTTCTTTTTCCCCCCTTTCATAAAAAACCCTTTTATATCACAGAACTCGTTTCTCTCCCCCCATCTTAAAACCCCTATAAAATTCACAGAAAAAGGTACAAAGAAAAAGAAAACCAAAACTAAATAAGGGGCATAAAGGGGCCCCTTTCAGTAGGCCCACACCTGCTTTTTTAATTTTTTGGGTTTTCTGTTATGAAAAAAAAAAAACCCCAAAAATAACACAAACACGCATCTGCCCCACGTGACTGACATCTGTGCCACCTAACAAACCCCAGTAACTACAAAGGGGTCCGACAAGTCGGGGTTTTTTGGTTGTCAAACCCTTTGGGGTGGGGGAAAAATAGGCAGCCCAACTTGCCTTTAGAAGAGGGCCCTTTCCCGGGGAGAAATAATCTATATTGGTAGATAAATTGGTCCTTCAAAATATATGGTCAAAAGTTGCTTAAATGTACAACACTGTGAAAAGACATTGAGGTGAGAAGCCTCTTCCACCATAAGAACTGTCGCACTATGCAACCATACTGAAAACTTTGCAAAGGAAATTGGTTTGTGGGCCATAGGACATGTCCCATTTTAGAAATTTGCTATTGGGGAAAGCATTTTTTTTAACTTTTTCAAATGAGGTCTAAAAGGGGAAATGTTTAAAATTTAAAAAAAGGGGTTTTTTTATAGTTTTTAAGGGGTGAAAAAAAAGACAGACAGCCCCCCGTTTTAGCCCCCATTGTACTAAAATGTTTATCCAGAGGGAAAGGGAAAACCCCCCTGAGGTAGAAGCAAATTGTCCTCATCTTAGGGGAAAAAAAATCATTCCCCACTCCAAAACTGGCAAACAGAAAAAATCCCTGGGTCAAACGGGCCCTTCTCCAGAATTTTGATCCCCAGAACTTGTTCTATTTTTTACATCTAGAAAAGCATCCAACCCTTTTCCAAACCCTGGTCATTTAAACTTGTTCTTTTATTACATCTAAAAATGCATCAGACCCTTCTCCAAATCCTGGTCACAAAAATTTTTCTATTATTAATCAGAAAGATCCAGACCCTTCTCCAAAATCCGGGTCACTATAACTTGTTTATTATTCATCTAAAATGATCCTACCTTTTTGAACCGGTTTTTGAATTCACCATGACAAGTTCCACTGCAGAATTTTCCACAGTCCCACTGTCTTACGTAAAGAATCCCTTTCTTTTTATTAAAAAACCTTCTGACTCTTTTGTAGAGGACGCCCCCTTTTCTAGATACAGTCCTGGGTATAAATAAATCTTGAGAGAATCTCTATATTACCTTTTTATAATTTATCCAATTTATTAGTCCCCTAAGCATCTTTTTCTCTAAACTAAAAACCCAAATCTTCCCAATCTTTTGTTACGTACCCACCCATCCTTTTATTATTTTTGTTCCACTTTGAACCTTTAAGCTTACAATGTTTTTCCCTGTGCACGGGCCCCAAAAAACTGTCCCCAATATCCCATGGGGGGTTTAAACCCATGATTTGTATAATGGGAAAAATGTTCCCATCATGTGCACTATCCCCCTTTTAATGCACCCCATAATCCTTTTGCCTTGGCACTGCTCCCTACACTGCATTACGCCCCAACCCTCACTTTTTGTTCACCCCTGGCTTAAGGCATTTTACCTAGAGAAGACTGTAGAAATCTATTTACCAATAAGCAAAGAAAGTGATTAACATGAGTAATCCGACGACAATATGAACACACACTACTAGGCCTTAAATCTCAAAATCCCGGCGCCTCGGAGGAAACGCTGCAGCCGTAATATTTCATAATGAGAAGATTAGTGAGCAGACATTAATGAGCGCAATTAGGTTTACGTTACCCAGATGCAGCTCTGATTTAAGAACACATATACAATATTTATGAGCGCTAAACTCCGAATTGTCCCAGTGCATGAAGGAATAAATAATGCCTTCAGATCAAGCCCAGCAGCCGCAATCTCAGGGCAGGAAGGAGAAGGCGAGCACAACTTCAAGCATATTGGGAAAGGCAAAAAACTACAAAACCAAAAGGGGACCCAAACAAGCCAGCTAGCACCTTGTGTCTGTCTATTCGGGTAGGTGCACACCTCCGTTCTCTTTACATTACAGGTATCCATCAGGGTATCGGGGGGAAAAAAAGGGTTTTTCCCCAAAGGTACTGGTAGGTAGCCAAAAGCCGCCCATAGACCTGAATTCGTGTCCCCTATGAAAAGTATATACAGCATCCCCGACTTTCACGTTCAAATACTCGTCCCCCCCATTTAAAAAAAAGACTTATTGGGCTGCTGGCACTGTTTTTCCATTTTCCACACAGATAGTAGCTGTGGGAAAGACAAGTTTCCCGCATGCCACAAGCACTTTTAAATGAAAAGGAGGTAAAATTTTGCAGAGGGGACAGACAAAATTAAAAAAAACCCTTCCCCCCGCATACCATTTGTCGGAGTTATATTTAATAAAATACCCACACTTCTCAAAAATTTAACTTAACAAACCTACAGTCCCTTTCCTGCTCGTAACCCAGGGACTACCTGTACCATCAGCAAATTGAACAAACGTAGTCCAAATAGGACCCCCGGGGATTTTTAAAACCCCCTTTCTCCCAGGCCTGAAAAGTGTTAATTACCAAACGTTTCAACATTTAACTTTTTATTTTTTTCAAAGGACGAGTTGTGCAAGGGCCCGTTTTATTCAAGACAATTTTACTTTATGGGGGAATATTTAATTAATTAAAAATAATTGCAGTTTTTTTGTAAAAAAATTTTTTTTTTTTGTACAATTTTTTTTCTTTTCCCCCTTCATAACAAATTAAATTTAAATTTTAAATTATTACGGTCGTGTGGAACCCAATTGTGTAGGTTTTCTTTGTGTGTGTAATTTATGCCCAATTATTTTTTATTAAATATTTATTTTTATTTTATTCTATTTTTTGCATTCTTTTTTTTCGTTGTACACTTGTGGTTTTTTTTACTTTTTTTTTGTAATCCCTTGAAGGGAGAACTGTTGTAAAAAATTTTTTTACACTTACCGTGTTTCCCCGATAGTAAGACACCCCCGATAGTAAGACGTAGCGGGGAGTTTAGGGACGTCGACTAATGTAAGACGTACCCCGAAAGTAAGACGTAGTAACTGTGCTTTGTCTGCGCTCTGGGCCTGCGATGGCCCGGGCGCCGACAGGACGCTTCAGCTAATATGCGCTCCTCAGGGAGCGCATTATAACTGATTGCCGAGTGAGCGCACAGTGTCCGGACGCTGCGCTGGCCTGGGCACTGTCCGCGATTCCTTCACCTATATGCAACTCCTCCGGAGCGCACACAGGTGAAGGGATACCACAGCGGGCACAGAGCGGCGCTCCGTGCTCCGCAGTGGCCTCCGGCGACCGCAGACTGGCTGCTGTCCTGAGATCCCGCAAAAGGCAGCGTGTGTCATCACGCTGCGTGCGCGCCTGATGATGTCACCCCCTGTGCCCGAGAAAGATAGAGCAAGCCAGAGCGCGGCAGACGGAGCAGCGGGGATCCAGGTTTAGTGATTGTTTGTTTTTTTATTTTGATATTATTGCCTACAGCCGGCCCTATACCTTCCTACAGCCGGCCCTATACCTCCTACAGCCGGCCCTATACCTCCTACAGCCGGCCCCATACCTGCCTACAGCCGGCCCTATACCTGCCTACAGGCTGCCTAAAACCCGCGTAAGGGGCCAAAATACATGCCAATATAAGACATACCCCGAAAGTAAGACATAGTGGGACTTTTGGGGGTAAAAAAATGTAAGACGTTGTCTTACTTTCGGGGAAACACGGTAGTAATGTATTAGCATATTCATATATGCTAATACATTATAATCTGTGTCAGTCTGACACAGGCAGTGTTCAGGACAGCACACAGTCTGGCTTTATCACTGGCTTGTTACACAGACAGCCCTTGGGCTACTCTAGGTCCCCAGGGCTGACTGTGCAGCCGTTCCCCGGCCTCTGTCGGGTCACCGGGTGTTCCGATCACCCGACAGAGCAGGGAAACTCTTTGATTGCACTGCGGTAACGCACCACCGCAATCAATGGGTTAAAGCACCGGGTTGCGGAGCTTTCCTTCACACCCCGGTGCTCGCAGGACATGCTCTGGGATCGGGGCTGTGTAGTACAGCCCCGATCCCAGCGCAGTTGCGGCGCCGGGCGCTGCAAACCCCGAAGTCTACAGCGACGCCAAAAGACGTCGCTGTAGACGAACGACCCGCACCAGCTGATGCCAAAAGTCAGTGGGCGGTCGTTAAGGGGTTAAAGTCTATGGGCTGACCGTGGATTCATGACATTATGGGCCACATGTATGAACCTGTTTTGGTCTAAAACTCCATAGGTTACTATGGGCAAAAGAGTGAGTTTTAGACCTAAACAGTTTCATACATGTGGCCCTATATGTCAGGGCATCTTCACCCCCACAGATTTCCCTAATGAATACCTGAAACATACAAAAATGTGAGACAAGAACCAACTAGTGTTACAGTATGGTTTTTATATTGAAACAACTGCTGAACCCCAATGAAAAAACAGCCCCTACCACCATTACCACCTACCATGTGCTACGCCTTCCTTATTTTGTAGCCAAGGGGCCCACTCCCTATGGCCTCACCCCTACATAAGAGCCCCTGGATGCTATCGCCACGACATATCCAGCTTACCCTTGCCAGTTATGAATCTCAGTCTCCAGCAATAGGATTACCATAAGGGTGAATTCACATCGCATTTACCCAATATACAGCGGTGCGTGCTGTGCGCGCAGCTATATGCCTGGTGTCTTAGAAGTATGCGCTGGCCAGAGCGTACTTCTAATGTGCTCTGACCCGGCCCCCATTCACTTCTTTCTCCCAGGCGGGGGTAAACATCGGCTTATCCTAGCACTCGATGATTGCCATTATTTTACCCTATTTGAGGGCCGTACTTCGGACGTATTGCAGCACAATTATGCCCCTTACTGCAGCCTGCAAATACACCATGTGAACATACACTTACAGATTCACACAGCCAAATTTGTCAAGTGGGCCGTCAAGTTTTAGGGATTTCTTTTTTTCCACAAGTTGACAACTTTGTTTTTTTATTTATTTATTTTTTTTTTTTTTTTGTTTAAAGAGGACCTGTGGGCATTCGTCACTTGTCTGATTCAGCAAATACTAGTTTTCTCCATTAATTAATTAATTATTTAATGTAAAGCAGGGATACAAATCCCATGTATGCTGCTGGATAACCTTAAGCATATCACTGACCATAAGAGAAAAAAAAACAAAATTAAATTGCACCTAAGGGAAAAAAAAAAAAATAATCTGATTTTTATTCTGTAAAAGCTAACCAACAACCAAACTAACCACCGTTACACCTCTCATTGGGAGCTGGTCACACTGCTTTCCGAGAGTCCTGAACAAGAACCCCCCATAGTTTTGCCCCCAGGAATGCCAAAGGAAAAACACGCATAAGCAGCTACTCTGGTTACCATCCCATAATCATACCATGGAATATACTGACGACATAGCCATGGTTTTGTATGTATTTAGATGCGCTTAAGATCTATTTCCTGCAGAAATATTCAGCAGAAAATGTGCAGGTTCAAATCTGCAACAAATTGCACAGATTTTGGTGGAGATTTTACCCTGTTCAGGTCAATTGGAAAATCTGCAATAAATCTGCGCTAGACAGTGACATGCCGTGGATTTAATAAACTGCAACGCAGGCCAACTTCCGCACAAAATATTTCTAAAAGGATCCACCGATAGTGGCAAACTATCACTCAAAGTCTAGGGGGTGGCAATATACTTTAGGAAGGGAACACTGCAGTCCATAGAGGACCAATATGCTGACCTGAGGGGGTAGATTTTCTATATATGAGATCCGTATTGGAAATTGCCATATACACACTAGCAATTTCAATGCGCCATGTGGGGGGAGTCAGGAGTTTTTTCAATAACCTGCGTTTTTAAATATTACAAAAACCACACCCAACCTCATACGATGGTGGATTTTAACACAGTCCTCGACCCTAGATTGGACAGATCCAACAACTCGCGGAAGACACTCCTAGGGGTCTTTTTCTAGAGACTTGGTAAAGTAAACTGGAAGTGTTCGAATTACTGGAGAGCGGTGAACCCGACCTCACGCACCTACACTTTCACTCCCCTGTCCATGCGTCGTTTTCTCGCATAACATGGCCTTAATCTCTTGTTCACTTTATCACAGTGTAGTCACAGCTGACATACTGCCGATTGTGGTCTCAGATCATGCTCCCATCACAATATCTCTGGGGGGCCCGCTCCTCAGCCGTAGGAACAGACCTGGAATTCCCAGCGTATCTTCATCATTCTGATGATTTAGAGACTTTCTCAGGATTCACTGGTGCGTTCTTGAAAGACAATGCGATCCCACACACCAAATACCCCGCTTTGTGGGCCACAGCAAAAGCTGTCATGCGCGGACATATAATTATTTTATGTCAGAAATGAAACGAAAGGGCACAGAAAGCAGAAGTTTCGGGAACTGCACTCCAGCTTGCGCCAATCCCCAGAACCGTTTTTCTGTAGACCCACGGTTGCAAATCAACAGCACTTTACTGAAGGCACAGCACCTTTTAAATGCATTCCTCCAGGGAAAGCTAAGGCCAACTTTCACATCAGCGAAACCATACTATAGAGGGGGTAACAGATGGGCAAACTTTTAGCGAACACAGCAAAGCCATGGCGGGCAACCACCGATAGCAGCAATAAAATCCGCCTCCCAGGGGCTATCTTGACGGACCATAGGGACAAGAAAGGAGTTCATTGAGTTTTATGAGACAACTTTAATGGTGCCCGACCCATGTGATCTCCAGAAGTAAACCTCCTTTTTTAGATTCATTTCAATGCCAAAAGTGACTGACGACCAGGGGGCTCTCCTTGAGGCTGAGATCACAGAGGAGGAGGTGCGTGGAGTGGTGAAGGCTGGCGAACGGGAAGACTCCGGGGCCGGACGGTTTCTGGGGCAGAATTCTATAAAAATTACAGACGGAACTATCCCCCCTCTTAGCAAATCTCTATACGGGTATCTAAACTCAATCTACTGAAGTAGAATGCTTTTCCCATGATTCACGCACTATGCTGCTATTAAAACCCGAAAAGGACCCTACTTTGCGACTCTTATAGACCTATTTCTTTGTTAAATCGGGACTATAAGATTTTAGCAAAGATCGTGGCTACCAGGATCAGGCTTTTCTGCCCGCACATAATTCACCCTCGCAGAATGGTTTCATAGCAAACAAAACACTCTACAAAAAATGTCCGGGCGGCTAAAATCAGCCATTGCCGGGCCCGAGGGGGGAGAGACCCGTGTCCATGCTTCTTATCTGGATCCGAAAAGCTTTCGATAAGGTTTTTTGGGCCATTCCTGGATGCCACCCTCTTGCGCCGTGGGGTTTGGGGACCCTTCGCCAGCTCAATAGCCCACATCACTCCAACTCTACAACGTCCCTGCTTATCAACAACACACATCACACATTATATGACCTTTTTAGGGGGGCCAAGCAGGGGGTCCCCCTCTCACCCCTACTTAAATAATCTGTCTATTGATCCACCCTTTACCATATCACTCAGTCACCGCTTTACGCGGGTATCCGTCCCCTCCCGGGCGGAACTCAGGGTCACAGCGTATGCTAAAGACTTGCTGCTGATGATCAGGAACCCCAAACAGAACCTAGCCCCCATTCTTGATGACATGAAGGCAGTGGGATTTCAATCAGCTACACGATTAATGTAGAAAAATGAGGAAATGCTTTTAAAAAGGGGGACCGCTGAGCCCATTTTGTCAAGGACACACCCGATCCACTGGTGTAGCTCGGCCTTGAAATATTTAGGGATTTGGTTGACCAAATTTCCCAGCAATTGAAACTCTCCCTAAATGTCAAAATTTTATATAAACTGTCAAACTGTGAAAGTATGGGCTGATCTTCCGCTCTCCTTCTCTGGGAGTGAAAACTTAATCAAAATGGGGGAATTCCCACGACTTCTATATATTTTTCCACATGCTGCCTGTTTATCTGCGACCGAAAGATGAAAACTAATCAATGCACAATATAGGAAATTTTATCTGGGACAACAAAAGGGCGCGTAATCCGCTGCTCATACTTAAACAGCGTGGGTTACACGGTGGTCTGGATTCCCAAACATCCGCCCTTTATAATTTAGCGGCCCTGGGCCGCTTCCTTACGGATTGGCACGGCCCAACAGCGATTTTTACGGATACTCCTTAGATCAGTAGGGCTGCCGAACATCTCACTTATTAATTTCCGTTCATTTACCCTACGACAAACTCCCCCGGGGATAAGAGATGATCACTGCTCATGCCGGTGGTGGAGGGCTGGCAAAAGATTAGGCAATTTAAAAAACTAAACCCGTCTAATTCCCCCTATTTATCTTTAATGAGTAACCCAAATTTTCAGGAGGTAAACCACAACACACCTTAGAATGTGGCTGCAGCTTGGGCCTGCATCAAATAAAAACATTTCCTGCACCTTGACACCAAAAAAACTGTAATTCTATCTCTGAGTTGCGGTGCCTTTATGCTACACCCCCGATTCCGATTTTTTAATTATCTGCAAGCACAGCTATGTATCGGAGGTGAAGCGACACCTACAACCTGCAATTGGGGCGTGGGCCTTTGAGCGTATAATTCTTAACCCTCCCACAAGGAGACACAGTTGTCCCACTATCTACAAGTACCTTCTTGAGGGTCCGAGTATGACACAACAAACTCGGTCTGGCTAAGTGGCAGGGCCGAGATGCTGATACTCCACAATCTAATCCCCGGAGGGATTTGCTGACGCACATACATTTTTACCGATGACTAGATATACTGAGATGTTCATAAGTAGCACATAACGCCAAACTTACACCTGTCAGGGACATCGTATGGGACGGTATCCAACCGACAGCTGTTTTTAAAAAGTGGGTCCCCAGCGGGGACCTCTACCATTGTTTGTGGGATTGCCCTTTAATACGGGAATTCTGGGGCCAAGTAACGAATACATGGACCATTTCTGAATTGAAATGTGTTTTCCAACTCGTCTTGGGCATTGTTTGGTGTAATTGGGGGATGGAGGTCCGGACATTCCCAATCTTGATAAAAGAATGACATGTTTGTGGCGGCGGCGGCTCGCAAAGCTATTTTGCAGGTTTGGCTTCAGCCTGAGGGGCCTACCTTAATCTATTTCAGAGTAAACTTAACTTTTATGCATATGGACTGGTTGAGCCACGTTGCAAAAGGAAGCAAAGTAAAAAAGTTCTTTGAGCTATGGGAGAAATACATAGATACACTTTCAACAGATATTAAAAGGACTGCATAAAACGTTGCTTTGCGACAACTTCTTGGTACCAGGCAGACAGTTGCAGGTACTGATCCGATCAATTTACGGAAGCGGCCGATCCCTAATGAGGTATATCGGATTAGCATAAACAGACCGGCGGGATGGATATTGACCAGTGACGCGGAAAAAATTTTGGGATGGCTCAGGGCAATCGTGCCCGCTAGTCGTTCCGGCGGGGAGGGGGAAGTAGCACGCTCGAGCCTGCACTGTGGAGGGGGGAGCTGAGACGCACTGCACTTTCAATAGTTAGTTATGTTTGTAACTGTTTATCCGCAGTTATATTTGGAATGTAAAGTTAAAAAAATTTTTAAAAAATTTTTGTGTACAAACTGTGTGATGTTTGTTGTACAAAAGGAAAAAATGTAACTTCCTTGATTTTATAACCCTTTCTTTTCAGTATGTTTGGACATTTAAACCAGATGCTTCCGTGTAATCCTTTCATACATACTGTTATTGTTTGTTATGCTGATGTCAAGGATATTGTTCAATAAAAACAATTTAATTCCATGTGCAAATCCGCCCTGTGTGCATTCACTTTAAATCCACGGTGGAAAGAAAAACTTTGCACTGTGGTTCAGTGTACGGGATCAGTTGCAAGCAGGGCTGTGGAGTCTGTGCCTATTTTGCAGGAGTCGGAGTCGTCATAAAATTGACCGACTCCCAAAATATATAATAAGTTGGTCCAGTTAGTTCGATGCAAAGAGCAAGAGAAATTGGGTCCGGCCAGTGCTACTTCCCCATATCTTCACCTTATTACATAGAAGGTGAATTGATGGACATGGAGCAGCAAAGCGCTGCCCCAGGTGAAAAGATTCTGCGCCCATACAAACAGATTTCAGCAAAATGTTTCAGCTGCTTTCAAAGAAATAGAGGAGTTTAACCATTCATCAAAACTGACTGTGGCCGAGGCAATTCCTTTATACCCTGACATTGTTAGAGATGTTGCCCCGTGGTCACCGCTTTTCCCCCAACCCAAGTTAGTGTAAGAGGCCGTTCTCTAGCCTGGAAATGAGATCAGATGTGATGTCATGTAGCAGGATCTGATGGAGGCAATACTATTCTCAGAACAAATTCAGAGACTCCACAAATGTTCCTGCAGTGTTTTGCATATATTACAATTTTTGGTGTCCTAAAGTCATGTCCAATAAAAAATTTTTTCACTGACAAGCAAAATGGGAAAAATGTTTTTAACTTGTGATTTTTAGGCTCCATATCTCACCATCCACTACACTTTGTACATGAGGCTACGTAAATTTTTATATACATCTTAAAACAATTATTCATAAATTTGACTTGCAAGTATTTAGCATCTGCAAATTCTGAAGATTCTTTCCTGTAACTGCATTTTTACTGTTTTGCTCCTAAAATCTTAATGTTGATTTTTATTATTTTGTTAGTATTTGGGAAATCCCCCCTTTGGGTTTTTTAATACTGCCTGAATCCTCCTGGCTCGGATCAGATTTAAGCATATCTTGACCAAAAAACTACACATTCCCCCAAAGTTGGGCAGACTGGACTTGGATACAACTACAGCTTTTTCTTCAACTCTACCCACAATGTTCAAAAGATCAAAACATTGTTACCCTTTTGCTTGTCAGTGTCTGTTCTACCTAAATACTTGATTACGATCATAAGGTGATAAACAAGCCGGATGTTACCATTTTTCTAAATAAATTATCACTTAAACATGTGCCGCGTATGAGGGAGTCAGGAGTCGGAGGTTTGGGAAATTGAGGAGTCAGAGTTGGGGCTTTGGCTTGCCGACTCCACAGCCCTGGTTGTAAGGGATACAGATCATATATGGAATTTGCATGCAGAAACCACCCAGTTTGAAAAAAAAAAAAAAAAAACATGCCTCATTTATGAAAACTGTCAATCAAGAGCGTCCGTTTCCCACACCAATCAGAGCTAAGCTTTAATTTACTATATTGCTCTGGAAAAATGAAAGCGGTGGTCTGCTATGGGTAACAAAGACACTTTTAGTGTTAGACAGTTTTGATAATTAAGGACCGATGTGTGAACACAGCCTTAGAAAAGGCATAAATTCAGATTTCGGAAAGTCGCCAAAAGGACAACTACTGTGTGCTGTGGTCACATTTTGAAGAAGAGATGTCCTAAAACACTAGCAGCAGCCGTCTTGAATGTCCACTGAAAGTGACCCTAACAGTTTCCATTTCTTCTATAGAGCGTATAAGAATTTTGTGTACGCCTCTAGTGGAGCTTCACATGAAAGAAGGGAAAAAAAAAAAAAAAAAAGAAAACCTATAGTCGGAACATGTCTGAGCTGATTAGAAGTCTAGCAATCCCATGTTCTGAGAAAGATGGTTAGACCAGCGCGTTTTACCTTCTCCTAGGATTATTTAAAAGAGCAGCAGATGAAGGGAAAGGAAACGTTGCCTGGGGTAACCCGCTCAAATTAACGTAGACAGATCTGGGCCATTCCGGGGAATTAAGCCTTAGATATCGAGAACATCGGAGAGAAAGGCGGGCGACTGACGAGGCTCTGGTGACTCTTAACACACGTAAAGGCAAACGCCCGATGACAATTCGTCCCAGCACAGAAAGTGCTGACCTGGTCCTCTGTAAATGCGTCCTAGTGATGTCTGAAGATGTTATTGCTCAGAGGCTGTCACCGCTACCTTCTACCTTACAGCTGTCATATTCACAATTGCTTTTCCCCAAACAGTAGGAAGATCATTGAGAACTTTGAAAACTAAGACACGCCGGCTCTTTAACGGAAACTTTTTGAAAGATTTTTATTTTTTCCCTAACAATTGAAATAAGTTAAAACAGAATTTTAGTTTTTGAATTGGAATTTAAAGGGAATGTGTCATCAAAAAATGAGTCATTGCTTAAGTCCTCTTTTTATGTTAAACACATTTTTTAGGAATTTTTGGTTGTTTTTTTTTTATTTTTCATATCACTTTCAATATATTTTAATAATTCTTAAAGAGAACCTGTCACACAGGTTATGCCCCCCTTGCTGAGGGCAGCACAAGCTAGTGTCGGACATGCTGTTTCCAGCACTGCGTCCCTTATTCTGTAAGATGCTGGAGTTTTAGAGCATTTAATGCTCGAATCTTATTCATGAGCAGGTGTTAGCCACGCCCACCAAAGGCTAGCTCCGCCCACTGACAGTTTTTCACATGTTTCTACCTATTCAAAGTAATAGGTTTATCAGTTGAGAAGGGCGGGGCTAGCCTCAGATTGGCCGGGTTTGAAAAAAAAACGGACTCTTTGAAGGACTCTTCGAATGAGACTTCTGGCTGAAAACTGCAGATTTGAGCATTAAATGCACGAAAACTACAGCATCTTACAGAATAAGGGACACAGCGCTGGAAACAGCAGGTCTGACACTGGCTTGTGCTGTCCTCAGCAAGGGGGGCATAATCTATGTGACAGGTTCTCTTTAAGTCTTGCAGTTTTCACTTTGGCCACTAGGCCTTGTTTGCACTGCTTTAACAGCAGTCAGAGAGATAATTTACAGTAGCTTTATGCACAAAGGAGTCTTAAGACTGACTCAGTCCCATTGACTTCTATAGGAGAGTTTTCTAGTCGTGACCTGGGAAGAAATCACTGTGCAGGGAGGTGAAAGGGTGAACTGTGACTATCTCCTCTTGTGACTGGTGGATCTATTCACACTGGTGTCTCCTTTCAGTTTCAACATCTTTGTGCTGATAATGAGCAGACAACTGAGAATCTTTCTGTACAGAACAGGAAGTGTCAGACAACTTTTAGGCTTAGTGGCCAAAGTGAAAACTGCAGGACTTAAGAATTATTAAAAAATATTGAAAGTAATGTGGAAAATTAAAAAGAAATAACCAAAAGTTCTTAAAAATTTGTTTTACATTAAAATGCAAGTTAACAACTCATTTTTGAGGACACATTCCCTTTTAAAAAACAAAAAAAAAAAAAAACAAACTGATCTGATGTACACTGATCACATCCTCGTCAGAGGCCTCCATTAGAACTTCCCATAGTCATCTTTTTTGTGTAAACCTAACTAAACTTCACCAATACAAGTCAGTGAGGTCAGTCGGGTGGCTCTGATGTCAGCTGTACAACAGATCTAGAACCGCTTTGTGTTTCCCATTTTTGACATACACCATGATGGAGAAGTGAATGAAGCCTTAGAAAACCCGTTGTCAAATCCCCTGGTAAAGGGGTTCTCACCATGCTGGTACAGAAGTCACCAAGCAGTTTTACACTCCCACTCTCTCTTTAAGCTGTGGGTGGTGCTCTCTGATCTATTCAGATAAGAAAATATGGTCAGATAACGATAGAAACTTGACTACACAGAGTAGATGAAATATCTCTTCTCATGACTAAAGTAATATCTATTGACCAATATATTTAGAAAAAAGTCTTCAAGTACCTGTCCCTTCATGTTGAAAGCTAATCTTTGTAGGGAGAAAATGGAATTACTTACTTATGACCCCTATATTTGCCACAGTGGAGAGCATCTACAATTAGCGTAAAGGATCTGGGCAAATACTGAGTCTCTAGCTGCTAGATTCACTCTCCCCCCCCCTCCCATATAATACAGCCTTATACAGTCTGTTCCCACGACCCCTCTAACACAGCCTTCTACACTGCTCTTCCCCATACAACACAGCCTATAATACAGTCTGCCGCCCGCCTCTACCTCCTGCTGATAACAGAGGGGAGCATCAGAGTATTTCTCACATTTGTTTCATCAGTTCAGGCTGTATGTATAACTGTTTACACCAATGCAGGAGTTCTTCTTACAGCAATGCAGGTGTTCTAGTTACAAAGAGCTTGTGCAGCCTGGAGCTGACCGCTCTGTAGCCATGAGAACCATTACAGGAGGTCTGCAGAGCTGCGACATCCTCTTCCTTCCCCTGCTAATATAGAATGATGATGTCACAACTCTTCAGTGAGGGAAAACATGCCTACTGAGAGGAGAGACATGCCCCTGGATTTAAAGCTGTAAGAGACACAGAGAGCTCAAGTCTGCAAAAGCCAGTGATGATAAAACCCCTTTAAAGGACCAAGCAGAGGTACAGTACAAAAAATGGGGGGATAGATCAGAAGTTTTGCCGAGCCTCTCTGGTGACAAGAGGTAATTATCAGCCTGCATTAGAATCCCCCCCCCCCCATAAGCAATGCGGCAATTATATCTAACAGAGTGAATCTAAAAAGAAATCAACCAACCATAACTGAAGAAGGAATAAACAGAAGTCACTGACTTGAAGGGGTTTTCCAGTTTAGCATGCCCGTTTTCATGTACCTTATTATAAATTTCTAAGTTCATAGAGAAGGGTCCTCCGTTGAGGATCCTTTGGGTAACGTAGAGAGCAAATATAAATAGCGTCTCTCACGCTAGAGGACCAGTCCTGTGCTAATTACACTGAGAGCCCATCAATTTGAATGGCCTCTATGCAATGCATAATATCTCCTGTTGTGGCGCCGCAGGGAAACTGCATACTTAGTGTTAGATTTTCCAACATATTACAGCAAAATGTTGTAGGTCTCAGCAGGGGGGCCCCTGTGATCGACCTATGGTTAAAAGATCCTTATAAGTCGGAAGTATTCAAAGAGGAGAAAACCCCTTTGAGCTGGCCATGTTAGTCGTCATGATTTAGCCCTCCAGAGATAGCCGTACACATACACGCTCAGCTCAGAGGGATAGGGAAGTGAGCTGCTGCCAGAGGCTTCTGTTGGCGAATTGGGTATGTGAAATCCAATACCTGTGGCATCTAGCCATCAGAGGAAAGTCTATACACATTAGATGTTCAACTGAACCAGCCAACACAAATCTTAGGGTATGTTCACACGGCTTATTGGGGCGCGTACAGTACGCACCCCAATACGCCCGGTGTCTTGGAAGCATGCACTGATCAGCGCGTACTCCCAAAGCACGGGGGGCCAGCATCCGGCCGGCCCCATAGGCATGCGATGTCAGCGGCGTGTAAGCGCCACGAACAATTCACGTCACTTCTCTCCCCGGACGTTCGATACGTACTATACTATACGTAGTGTATGTCCGGGAAGACGACACATAATTAATAGCTCTCTACGAGAACTATGAATTACCGTAATTGCTGGGCACATTTCGCCGCGTATAAAGCGCAATACCCAGCGAAATGTGCGCGCAATTACGCTTAAAAATAAGCCGTGTGAACATATATGCCCACTTATACAGTCCACAATGGTAATGTATTAATATCTACTATAATCTAATTCTTAACCATGACGGGCAGGGGTGTAACGACGCTGGTGGACGCCAAACAACGAGAAACAAGCAACACAGGGTGTAAAGCAGCAGTCACAAACAGAGATACAAGGCGTTTCAATCAAAAGACTCTAATTGATTTGGCAAACGGACAGCGGGCGGATAGAGACCAGTGCTTGGTTTGGTGGAGAGTTAAATGTATGGACACTCCAGGAGGGAAAGTGATGACTGCCCTCAACGTTCATCCAGCACAATACAACCAGACGGGATCAATACTTCTATACTTTCCAATCAAACCGTCATTTTCAGCTGAGATTTATAGACTATGCTAATGAGCTAACGTGCACAGCCAGGTCAGCTGACAAGCAAGGATCCTGAGCAGTTGCAATGCAACTACTCCAAACAAACACAGACAACAAGACAGACATAACACAGAGACTCCTTTTAGCCTAAGAAGGAGGTGAGGACGAAATAGCAGGAGAATTCCTACCATTTGCAACAAGGGGAAATGGGCATGAGATCAAACCCTACATGTAAACCACTTACCCCATTATAATAGTCGCCATTAACAGAGAAGAATTAACCCCATACAAGCATCAATTAACTAGTGGATAGAGACCATTTCCGGACATAACAGGTTAGACGGCAAACTTCGCATTAATAAAGCCGCTGTTAAACATGGTGTAATTATTTTGTTTGCGATCGTTTCCGCTGAGGGAGCGAGATGCAGACTAAAGTACAGAGCAAAAAAATTAATAGGGTTATTTTTTTATATTAACATCATATATCTTCCTTATCTCCTGGCACCGCTAACCTTAGATAACTTCTTATCCGTCTGCTGTCTATAGCGATCATCCCCCTCAGCGTTCTTTGCAGGTTTTCCTCTCCTTTTTTTTTTTTGTAATAAACTCCCTTTTGTTAACAGAGCAATCAAGGCTAGACAGAGCCGGCAAATTGCCGTGATACCATCTATTGATAAAATGTTAGGAGAGCACAACGCTGAAGGCAGAAGAGTCTGCAATACCTGCCTAACCCGCCAAACTCCATGTTCTGTTCCGCATACTTACAGGCTTTGATTACATTTTTTTTTCTTGCCGTTTGAGCCTCTAAAAAAAAGTAGTAAAAGCAAAGCATCGCCCTGACGTTCCAGTCTCGCAAATATAACACTACGTAATCAAGAAGCAAGAGGAATCAGCCGTGTTCAGCCGCACTCATATCACGATTTGGGTTCCGACGTCAGAATATCTTGAAAAAAGTATACAGAGTTATAGGGGTCTTTAGGGCAAACAGTCTCATCTAAACTACAGTTACTCTATTTCCGGTCGGTGAATGTTTTACGTGCCAGACACTAAGGCTATGTTCACATGGCTTATTTCTGGACGCATTTCGCCACGTACTGAGAGTGTACTGCGCTCTAATACGTGTGAAATGCTCCCCAATCATTATGGTAATCCACAGTTCCCACAGAGAACTATGGATTATGCCTCCTCTCCCCGGGCGTACAATACGACCGTATTGCACAAACGGGGAGATAATTAATATGTCATTTATTCACGGCGCTTACACACGAGTAATGACAGTCTAAGGCCGTGTTCACAAGGCTTATTCTCGACGGATTTGTGAGCCGTATTGAGCTCACAAATCCGCCGTGAATAAGGGGCGAGACGGGGGCGGGGCCGGAGCGCGGCGGGGCGCCGCTCCCGGCCCCATAGACAATGCATTATCTACGGCGCGGACGCGCCGTAAATAATGTGCATGTCCCTTTCTCCCCCCGCGGCGGATTCGTCGAGCGGGGAGGAGCGACGGATTCCACTGTTCTCTATGAGAGCAGTGGATAACCGTAATTGCTGCCGCGGGTTGGCACCCTACAGCCAAGCCAAAACGGCGCGCAGTACGGCGCCCATCCGCGGCAGGAAAAACCGTGTTGACGAGGCCAAAGGGCCGACGGGTTGGCGCCCCACCCCCACCCCATGGAGTACGTGCCAATCGGCGCAAGCTCCCGAACACCCGGCGTGAGTGCGGGGCATACTGTACGCCCCGCAGTTAAGTCGTGTGAACATACCCTAAAGCATAATCTACCACGCTGTTGTGACCGGTGCAAAAAAGGTATACGAACATGAAACAGAGCAAATGTAGTTCAAAAGAGACTATATTAGCGCTACAAACCCAAAAGGTTATGTGAATGACGTTCATTAAAGGGGTTGTCTACAAAGAATAGTTTTCAAATTGTAGGGAACACAAAATAAAGACTTTTCCAAATATATTGCGTTGTTCATCTGTTTTTGTTAAGGAGATACAAGTGAATTAATCACCTCCCTGGCTATTTCAGTTCCCTCAGTAACCGACCTGTAAACATCTCTCCCCCTGCTGTTTGTTCTATGTGATAGCAGTGAGCAGTGAGTCACACAGGTCTGGGCAGCAGTAAAAAGCTTGATTTATCTAAAGTAAACAGCACTAATTAGGGCTTTTGTTTGAGGGATCAGATAAAAAGTCCTGCTAGCAGTTTCAGAGAAGCTTCTGAGCTAATCTGAACTAATTAGCAACTAAAAACACAGAGTTGAATACAACACAGAGCTGTATGCAAATTAGTCAGTCTGAACCAGGAAGTGACAGAGTATTTCATTCATGCATCCTATGAAACTCTGTAGGGAGACAA
Organism: Phyllomedusa bahiana; assembly: GCA_025379985.1. Taxonomy (NCBI): domain Eukaryota; kingdom Metazoa; phylum Chordata; class Amphibia; order Anura; family Hylidae; genus Phyllomedusa; species Phyllomedusa bahiana. The sequence goes on from JAODAL010020772.1 coordinate 28,714, forward strand.
CTCCTTTAATAGAGGGCAAGACTGTCCAGTGCCAATTGTGTTCTTGATAGCTAAGCCAACTCCATGGACCCTTCCAAGAGAAGGTGTAGCCACCACCATTGTCTCCGAAGTGTCCCTCACCAGGGAGGCATCTCTCACTCAGGGCCACAATATCAATGTCGTATCTCGAAAATTCCCTGATGATGCATGGCGGTCCCTCTGTCAGGGCAGTCACTATTTCTATTTTCAATAAGGCTATGTTCACACGGCATGTTTAAAGACCCGCAATTACGGCGGGGCTTCGGGAGCTCGTGCCGACTCCAGCGGCGCGGGTGGCCGCCGGCCCCATAGACATTCATTACTAGGGATGCATATTCGCCACTAGTAATTGACATGTCACTTATCTCCCCCCGCGGCGTATTGTCCGAGCGGGGAGTGGAGGCATAATCCATAGTTCTCTATGAGAACTGTGGATTACCATAATTATTGGGACGTATCTCGGCCCATATTGAGCACAGTACGGCGCAAAATACGTCCAAATTTCACCTGTGTGAACATAGCCTAACAGTACAAAGGTCACGGGGCAAGGTCATTGTCCATGTCAAGCCTCTGTTTAGGATGCCTCTTCTATCTCCCTCCACTAAGTGGGTAAACAGAGGGGATCCAGAAGACGACTGCTCAGTCAAGGGCACTGCTGTTGAATTTCCCTTCTGTCTCCACCCAAGTGCCAGATAACCTTCTAGTGACCGCCACAGGTGTGTGACTTGGGATCTTCAGATATCACTGTCCTGTCTCCTTCTCCAGTACCACAGAACTAGCAATGTAAATGAGGCCTTATGGTAAGACACAGTGATTAAGCAAAATACAAAGAGGCCAAAAGTGGAATTATTCACCTTCAAAGTCTTCTAATGCATAACTTCCTACACAACTACTTCAGGGTCTAAAGGTAGTGTCCAAGGAAAATGTCTGACATGTAAGTTTTGCCATGAATAGATAACCCTAATCCTTTTCTGCTTTTGCTCCACCCCATCAGTCTACACTGTAGTTCTTATATTTTATACATGAAAAAAACTAGACCTTTAAGGGGTATTACCACAAAGACATTTCATGCCTGGTTTGTCCTGTTTCAGCGTGTTCAAATCAGGGCATGAAGGACGTGTTTGAACTGCATAACATATGGCCGGGCAGACTTGACATCACCATGCCTTCCCCCACAGTGTGCTCACTAGTCAAAGGTCCGTTTATGTAAAGAGCGGAGAGTAGTTACAATATAGCCAAGTAGATAGCACTTCTTCCTTTCAGAACAGAGGTCCTAGGTTCAAAATCCTGCAGAATTCAAACATGTGGATTTTTTTTCCTCAATGCACATGATTGAGGTTTCTTTTTATTTGCACTGTTTGACTAATTACTAGGGAGTACAGCAGACAGGAGTAGAATGACAGCACCTGGTGTTGAACACCTGCTCAGCAGTGAGTGTGTGTGATTACTAAGGCGTACAGAGGACGGGAGTAGAATGACAGCACCTGAGGTTGAACACTCGCTTAGCAGTGAGTGTGTGTGATTACTAAGCAGGGAAGAGACTGACCGTAGCTGCCAAAAAAAAGAGATCTGATGTCCGAGCATGTGCAGCCAGGACTGAGGAGCGTTCATCACTGGTCGTATCTCCTATTGATGAGCTGTACACTATGGATCACTAAGGTAGCAGCTAAAACAAAAAAGGTTTTTTTTGTTTTTTTTTAAGTAATGATGAAGGGTAAAAAAATGTTTAGAATTTAAGTTTGCAAGCGTCCCATGTCAATTTTACTTCATGGAAAAAAAACCTTTAATGTGATATGCTCTGCCTACAGTGCAGATTTTGGATAATTTAGACCATTATCTGCCACCCATCAGTATCTTTTTGTACAAAAAAAAAAAATAGTAATAGAAGCAGAGGTTACTCAAATATATTTAAAAAGCCCTATGTGAGGCTCTTGGTGCTGTCTGCCTTTGCGCCACTGCGACCGGAGAGGTGACTGGCCATGTGTGGCTCTTAGTACTCATTTGGCTTTGTACCACAGCAAACAGAGGCGGCTGCACGTGTATAGATCTTGGTGTAAACTTCTATGGGACCTCCAAGTACAAACAAGCAATTGTTCTGAACTGTTCTTACAGCTGAAACCAGAAGTTTCCATACACTACATAAAAAAGCCCCATCTGCAGGTTTCTCTCACTATCTGGCATGAAATCACAATAAACCTTCCCCGTTTTAGGTCAATTAGGAACCAACATTATTTATATTTGCCAAATGCCAGAATGATGCGAGAGAATTTTTAGGCATTTTTACTACTTTCTGCAAAGTCAAAACTTTACATACACTAGGATTACTAATGACTTTAAACAATTTGGGACCGCCCATACGATTATGTCTTGTCTTTGGAAGCTTCTTTATTGGCGACATCTGAGTCAGAGAGACACCTGTGGATGTTTTTTAATGCACATTGGAAACACACTGCTTCTGTGTGTAACATCATGGGAAAGTCTAAAGAAATCAGCCAAGATATCAGGAAGAGTTATAAGAGAGGAGCCAAACTTAAGTATAATTAAATATGTGCTAAATGGCGGGATACTTCGGGTCTTGCTGCACCGAACTTAGTTAGGCAAAGGGTGTTGGGGATCTCGGTGTAGAGGTTCCTGGGACTGTGTCTATGGCAGTTGTGTGGATGGAGGCCGTCCGACAGCCAGGTACAATTTTTATTGTGACAAGAACTGAATGTTATTAATATTGCATTGCTATGTGATTGTAATGGATATTTACTGCTCTGAATCTGGAGATGGATTTGGGAGGTGGGCTGGGTTGTGTTTTGGGGATAAAAGTTGAAATTTGGTCTTACAATGACATATACTGTACTCTGTTTGTACTACTTTATATCTGACCAATAAAAAGTTTATGGTTTAAAAAAAAAAAAAAAGAAAGAAAAAAAGATATCAGGAAGAGAATTGTGGACCTGCACAAGTCTGGATCATCCTTGGGTGAAATTTCCAGATACCTGAAGGTGCCTCAAATCTGTACAAACAATTACACGCAAGTACAAAATAAGATGGGACTGTCCAGCCAACATGCACACCCCAAATGTAATCAATGAGGTTTGTTAAGCAACATAGGTGTCTGTTGTAAAATGGATCTGGTGCCACCTCTGTAACGTAGCTGCCATATAGAACCTTCGATGCAAGTAGGAGTAACCCAGTTTCCTTGAAAAGACCTTTAAAACTAACCTTCGGCCTGTAACATTCAGGTTGCACAGGTCAGCAGTCAAAAAGGGAATAAAAAGAGCAAGGATTCTAATAATAGACCAGTCTTGTCCCCATTTCGCCTTCTCTGTGCCGAGCAAAATCAGCAGGCTCAAGCGTGATCCATGTAGCCGCAGGCAGTAGGGCAGTTACACAGTGTCATATGGCTGCAGCAGGAAAGGATCAGAGATGTGGGAACCGAATCAATCCTTCAGAGAAGCGTCTGTATGCAGCGCACACGTTACTTCAGTGCCAACAACTGAGCGCCCCAGCGGACAAAGCAGCCAGAGAGACACAGCAAGAGGGAGAGTGTGTGATACTTATCACAGTACACATGCCCCCATGTACTTATACATTACATACACAAACATGCACAGCATATACAAAATACACATATGCGCATGACATACACAAGATGATGTCTTCTGTGCTATTGGCACCAAGACATTAGTAGCAGATTTGTTACATACTGTCCTCTACTAGGTGAGGCCTCTATTAACCCCTTAACTCCCAGGCCTGAAAAGTAGTTAATGACCAGAGCATTTATTTTTTTTTTTAGTTTTTGCCTCCTTGCGTTTCAACAGTTGTAATTTTTTTATTTTTTCAATGACGCAGTTGGATGAGGCCTCGTTTTATTCAAGACAAGTTGTACTTTATGGGGGAATAGTTTAAGTTCACTTATAAATAATTGCGGAATTTAAAAAAAATAAAAAAAAATTTACTTTTTTTTTTTTTTTAACACCATTCATATGTCACCCGTAATAACTTGTTAGATTAATTCTACAGGTTATTACGGTTGTGTGGATACCTAATATGTATAGGTTTTTTTTGTGTGTGTAATTTATGAACATTTTTTTATTAAATATTTATTTTTATTTTTTTTTTTATTCTTTATTTACACTAAGTTTTTGTTGGTTTTTTTTACTTTTTTTTTTTTTTTTTTTTAAATCCCATGAAGGGAGAACCGTTTTACATTTTTTTTACACTTAGTAATGTATTAGCATATTCATATATACGAATACATTCTAATCTGTGTCAGTGACACAGGCAGTGATCAGGACAGCACACAGGCTGGCCTCATCACTGGCTTGTTACACAGACAGCTCTGGGGCCACTCTAGGTCCCCAGAGCTGACTGTGCAGCCGTTTCCCGGGCTCTGTCGGGTCACTGGGTGTTCCGATCAACCGACAGAGCGGGGGAACCCTTCGATTGTGGTGCGGTAACGCACCGCCGCAATCAAAGGGTTAAAGCATTGGGTTGCGGAGGTTTCCTCCGCACCCCGGTGCTCGCAGGACATGCTCTGGGATCGGGGCTGTTTAGTACAACCCCGATCCCAGCGCAGTTGTGGTGCCGCAAACCCTGAAGTCTACAGCGATGCCAAAAGACGTCGCTGTAGATGAACGACCCGCACCAGCTGTTGCCAAAAGTCAGTGGGCGGTCGTTAAGGGGTTAAGGAATATTGTACTCAAAAAGATATATACTTACCCTATAGCAATGTTCAACCCCTTAAGGACGCAACTATTTTCATTTATTCCTTCTTGACTTCCAAAAGTCATAACTTCTTTACTTTTTCACCTACATAGACAATTTTGGGGCTTTTCTTTGGCGGGACAAGTTGTGCTTTTCAATGCTATATTGAGTGTGCCATACAATGTACTTGTAAAACCCACAAAAAATTATTTGTGGGGGTTCACAATCAATATAAAAAGGGCCGTTCCTAGGCTAAAATGCACCCTGGGCAGAGTGAAGAAATTTTTACCCCGCCCCTCCTTAACATGTGGCACCACATTCTATCACCATTAGCCAGTGCCTGAATATACAAACTGCTATAACACAATGTTTCACGTACATTAAAGACAATTAAAAAACACTGCTACATAAAACCAGAATCCTAAAGCGAATATTACCAATAATCCCATTAAAACCACCACCACAAAGTGACCAAATAATACCACTACACCATGGCCACATGTCCCCACATAGTGACTGAATAATACCGCCACGTCGTGACCACATATCACCAGCACATAGTGACTGAATACTACACTATATCATTATTGTATATTAACCACTATATGACCAATATTACACAGTGACCATACAGTGGTAAAAACCAGTTGAAAACAGGCGCTTATGTAAGTGATTACAGTAAAGTTACCTCCAGGGACTCACAGGAGACGTCTCTGATAAGTTATCTTCTTTGTGGAGTTGTCCTCTTTACCTTTTTCTTCTCGATCTGTTCCAGACCGTCATGACTACTTCCAGCCGCAACTCTTCACTGTAGAATTTGCAAAGCAAATATCTTCGAGTCCTCACTTTCCCAGCAGTTCCCTACCAGTTCCTAACTCCCCGACTATAGCGTCCCAAATGGTAATAATGACCCTTTTGTGCCTCTCAATAAAAGTGCCCCCAAACGGCTATGGGGCTCCCATTTACGCACAAAGTTTTAGTCTTGTTTCGTATTCCCCATGCAGGAGGTAGTTAAATCCCCCAATATAGTATGGATAATACGTAGATAGGCAGTATGTAGATCCCCCAATAGGTAGGTAACTAGGTCCCCTATTAAGTCGTTAGGCAGTTATATAGGCCTCCCCAATAAGTTGGAACATAGGCCTCTAGCATGTAGTTATAAAGGCCACCTGTAGGTAGGTAGGTAGATATATAGGGTTCTTGTAGATAGGAATAAAGACACCCCCAGTTGGTAGGTAGGAGTAAAGGCCCCACAGTAGGTATGTATATAAGCCCCTAGTAGGTAGTTATATAAGCCTCCTGTAGGTAGATACACAGGGCCCCTGTAAGTAAAGATATGCACCCTTTGTAGGTAGATATATGCCCCCAGTAGGTAGAATAATTTGCCCTCAGCAGGTAGAATTGGAAAATAAAAAGTTACTCACCTCTCCATGTTTCGTTGGCTCCCAGAGCTAACGAACAGTGTAAGCGGCAAGACATCACGCCGCTTACGCCAGCACACTGCTTTTGGGATCTCCTGTGCTGGAAGTCTGGGCTAAGAGACTCCGTGTAGCAGGGTGTGTGACCCTGGGACGCTGATATATATATATATATAGCACCACCCCCATCCCCCTCTCCCCCACCCAAACAGTGAGCGTAGCTGCATCGCCCTCCCTGAAATGCGTCTCTCCGGGTGACTGCCCGCCTCACCCACGTATAGGAACGGCCCTAAGTATAAATTATATACCTGTATTCTGCAGGCTAGTAAAATTCAGGAAATACCAGGTTTCTATAGTGTTCATCAAAAAATAAAATAGACTTTAAAAAATAAAAAATTTGCTTTGCATCCCCACTTCCTGAGACCAATAACTTGTTATAGTGATGTGATGTTAGTTTTTAGTGAGGTGAGGTCTAGATTTTATCAGTACCAATTTGAAGTGGGTGAAAATTTTGATCCTTTCTTTCTGGAAGGTAGGATGACCCCAAAAAAAAAAAAAAAAAAAAAAAAAAAAAACCTGCACTTGAACTGATTAAAAAAAAAAAAAAAAAAAAAAAGTGATTTTTAAGACCAGGCCACCTTCTTCCATTGCCTCATGGTTCTAATGTGTCTTCTGTAGGTGCTTTTGGCAGAGGACAGGAGTCATCATAGACACACTGATCCCTTTGTGTGTACACAGCCAGATGCAATTCCCTCTGTTTAGACAACTACCTTCACCTTAACTTTTTTCAGAATTCTGTACTATGGTAGCTGTTCTGTCTCCATGTGAATTATTACGGGGGTTTATCACCACATTGATCAGATTTTAACATGCAGGCAAAGGTAAATAAAGACTATTACCTAATACATGATTGTTTTGATTTTGCTTTGTTTAGGACACAGAGGAGATTCTATCTCCTGCTTGTTTACACAAGCTCCCCTAGGTTACCAACCATCTCTGCTCTCATTGCTCAAGCAGCCCTGTCTGACTATGGAAATCACTCCCTGCTGTATTTTATCAGCAACAAACGAGCTTGTTTCTCTGTTACTGACGAGCTTTAAAAGGGTTCTACCACAACTTCGTTTTGCCCCGACAATTTTTGCCGCATACTTTGCCGCACAAAGGGGCACTTTTAGAACGTGCTATGAAGATACAACTGAGCAAGCATGGCCAGCAAGGCAGAAGATCAGTGTTGGTCGAAACCCCTGCCAACAAGCAGTGCACAGAGGAAACAGAAAGGAAAGAGCTGATCTAATACCGTACATATTATTTAAGTAATTAAATTGAGCTCTGTAGCCTTGTGCACTACAGTTTACAAACCTCCAGCACTAGGAACCTCAGAACTAATATGCCAATCACTGCTGTAGAAACACCCACAGCCTGACCAGAAAGAGAAGGCCTGAAGCTGGCTGAGAAAAGCATGCTCTGAATGCCAATTTTGTTTTGCACATGTGCCTATAAATTTAGTGTGTGTGTATGTATATATATATATATATATATATATAATATATATATATATAATATTAATATATATATATATATATATATATATATATATATAAATAAATAAAACATTTTTACGTTAGGAGCTAAAGGGGTTGTCTCACTACAAAGATTAAATTTTCAAAATATTGCGTTTTTGTTTTTTGTTAAGGAGCTACAAGTGATTTTATGCTCTCTCTGGTTCCCCAAGTCACCGACCTATGCACTTCTCCCCCCTGCTGTTTGCTCTATTTGATAGCACGGAGTGACATCACACAGGTCAAGGCAGCAGCACAGAACTTCAGTCAGTGAGAGGTTGTTTGTTATCTGATCTTTCAGACAAAAGAAAGTAATTGCTGTTTACTTAATCTAATGCTGTCCGGACCAGGAAAGCTTCTAAATTAATCTAATTAGCAGAAGTCTGAATACACAGAGCTCATATGCTAATTACAGACAGCTTGACCAGGAAGTGACAGAGCAAAGCAGCATTATTTCATTCATGCATCCTATGAAACTTTGAGATGAGACAACCCCTTTAATGTACTCTAATAATTGAGCTGCTCTTAATTTCGATAACAGTGTGCTTTGGTACCTAGGTTTTTTTCACTCCTCCTAGGCTGCTGTAATTTAAGCATAAACCTGGCATAGTCCTCTTGGCCAATGTTTCTTTAAACAAGAACTGCAATCAGTTTAACGCACTGCCTTAGAATTGGCTCCCGCCCAGGTACCGGTCACGTATAACAATGCCACAGTATTATGTGTTACCCATTAAGACGGGAAGAAGAAAAAAAAAAAAAGACAAGAGTTACAACCGAAAAAAAAGTAAATATTCTTTTGAAGAGAACAATTTAATTCAGCTAAGGCTTGTAATGAGCTGCACTGCAATTATTAGAGAAAGCCCCATCACTGGAAAATTGGCAGGAAACAAGTGTTCGTCCGTGTTAGACATTTGGATACAGTCCACGAATCTCTTCCGAGAAGCCAGATGACTCTATGAATGGCAGCAGCCCATGCAGGCAGCAAGAGACGATATGAAGATGTACGTCCAGTCGGGCAGCCTCGTAACCCGTCAGTATGGGGAGACCAGTGGAAACATCAAATCTGTCTGGTCTCCTCTATATGGTACCCATGCTGGCAGCGTGGGTACTCCCAAAGAGGACTTACCAGTCTCAACCAGTCTCTGGTATGCTAATCACAACTTATTTATGCTAGCGGACAGTGAATAAAAACAAACTTTATAAGACAGGAAGACCCCTTTAAAGGGGTTGTCTCACTACAAAGATTCATTTTCAACATGTAGGGAACACTAAATGAAGATGTTTTCCAAAAATATTGCTTTGTTCATTTTTTTTTTTATTTTATCACCTTCTGAGGACTTTCAGGTTTCTCTAGTTACTGACCTGTTTGCTTGTTCTCCCCTGATGTTTGTCTTATCTGATAGCAAAGAGTGATGTAATTTCGGCACACATCTCGCCCGCATTAGAACATAAATACGCGGCAAAATCGCCGGTTTGATCTAGGTGTGTTGGACGTCCAGGTCGCAGGTGGATCTACCCATGTTCGTTCCCCTCCCCCCCTACCTTGCTCTCCCTCCTCCCCCTTTTAATTGTGTGTATAGTTGGTTTCTGGCATACCTGCTTCTCACCATGTCTGCCACAAGTAGACCACAAGTTTGCAGAGAAACATATGGGATAGGCTTGTGATGATGTTTACATGGTGTCGGGGGTGCCCCAGGTTTGGGACGCGCGCTAGCACAGAGATTGAAATTTCTTGCTTATGCTTGGTGGCACTCACATGGGGTGCTTAAAGAAGAGGCTCTTGTACATTGTAGCTTGTAATGAATTCTTATACCTACCAGATTACACTGTTAGGCCTCGTTCACACGGCTTATTTGGGCACGGATTGGAGCCGTACTGCGCACCGTATTTGCGCTGCAGTACGGCTCCAATCCGTGCCAGTAACTACGGTAATCCACAGTTCTCAGAGACCTGTGGATTCCATCGCTCCTCCACACTCGGCGAATCCGCTGAGGGGGGAGAAAGTGACATGCACATAATTTACGGCGCGTACGCACCATAAACAATGCATTGTCTATGGGGCCGGCGGGCAGCTCCCCCGACGCGCCCCCACCCCGCTCCTTATTCAAGCCGTATTGCGGGCAGAATCCGTCCCGCAATTACGGCTTGAGTAAGCCGCGTGAACCGGGCCTTACAGTTCCTATTCTGTGGAACGTCTCCTTGTAACCATAGGACTGCGATGTTACCGCTTCTATCTGAATATAATGGTTGTATCTGGCTTGTATGCCATTTTGTGTTGAAAAATGTTAAATCGCTTAATAAAAACATGTTTGGGGAAAAAAAATACGAGGCAAAATGCGCTCAGAAACCCCGTGTGAACATAGCCTTAGGGTATGTTCACACGGCATGTTGACTCCATGTTGGGTTACATTTTTAGATCCATATTTCGGACCCTAAGTGGGCCCAAACACGCATCTAACAATGTGCAGTGTGATTTACATTGATTTCAATGGAAAACACGTCGGCGTTCAGACGATATGAGTTTTACTCGCGTCTTTCGGATCCGTTCAAAGAATTGACATGTCAATTCTTGATCCAAAAGAAACAGCAGATGCCCTATTATCAACTATAGGGTGCATTCCTGCTGCAGCCAAAATGTACCCAAACACGCAGCTGCATGTTGGATGCGATTTACACATCAATTTTGGATGCGTTGTTTGAACCCAACACGCCGTGTGATTATACCCTTACTGCCGAACAGTTTTCATACATAAGCTCTCGGGTCCTTCCAAACCTTTTTTTTAGACGTGAAAAATCCCATAGACTGTGTCACGTGTGGATTTTGCAACGGATTCACTGTGCTTTGGTGACACTAATAAATTCAGCTGTAAATATGATCACCATGTGCATATTATCTAACGGAAGAGGTCTGCAGCTTGTGAATAAGCTCTGTAACATCTCATCTATTTGCCAGCTATTGTAATCCATTGTAGATTACAAAAGCCAGGTGTGATTTTAGCCTTATGAAGTCTATCAGTATTACTGTCGTCAAAGACGGCAAAACTGCACAATGCTGGTATGAACAGAGCCCTAATCTTTGAGGGCCTTATTTAAAAACCGTCTCTTAAAGGGAATGTGTCATCAAAAAATGACTTCTTGTATAACTCACATTTTTATGTTAAACAAATTTTTTTAGGAATTTTTGGTTATGTTTTTTTAATTTTCCAGATCACTTTTTTTTTAATAATTCTTAAATCCTGCAGTTTTCACTTTGGCCACTAAGCCTAATAATCGTCTGACACTTCCTGTTCTGTTTAGAGAGCTTTTCAGCAGTGTGCTCATTATCAGTAAAAGCAGGGTCACACTGAAAGGAGACACCATTGTGTACAGATAACACAGAATCCACCAGTCACAAGAGGAGATGTCACAGCTCCCCCTCTCCCCTCCCTTCACAGTGAAAACTCTCCTATAGACATCTATGGGACAGAAACTGTCTTAAGAATCCTATGGGCATGAAGCTGCTGTAAAGCATCTCTCTGACTGCTGTTAAAGCAGTGCAAGCAAGATTGTCTCCCCCATAATCATATATAGCCGGCCGAATAGAGAAATCTATCAGGAAATAAAAACGACTGAGAGGAAAAGCATATGGATCAGGGGCTTGATTTAATAAGTAAAAAAAAAAAAAAAAAATTGGAGACATATTCCCTTTAAGCTGAAGTAGTGGTTGGAAGCCGGTGACAACGCTGAGGTACAGTTCAAGTTACTGAACAATAGGAAGATTACGACCACTCCTCTATCTCTACATATTAATGGCCTGGTAGCATACGGACAATCTGAATCCATCATGAAATCCCAATATCTTCTATAAAATTTTAAGCTAAATGTCTGGACATAAAAAACATTAGTCAGCAGAGCTAGTGCCATCTGGTGGATAATTTCCCAAAAACATTTTAACACTGCATAATGTAGACTTTTAATCAACTGCTATAAAACGCGGCATAGAGATAATACTGGTTGGACCCCGAGTTACAGAATCTGACGAGTATTTTATAATTTTTTAGTTTTATATATGTTTAGGGGTTTTGCTTGTTTTTTTTTTTTGTTTACACAGAAGGGGGACGGTTTCTGGCCACAGTTTGCAGGTTCGGCTGTCCACCTAACCATTGAACAGTACTTTTTCTGACCCAAAACGGAGCAAAAAACAACCATCCCAAACTAATAAAAGACTGGGTATCCTTCCTAATGTAGCCACTCAGTATCTCCCTAGAAATTCAAGAGAAAACACACTTATGGAGAATACTTGATTAAAATTTAAACTTTTAATATATAATCCTGCTAAAAATTACTAAAACGCTGTCTAACCCTACACTAATTTAAACAATAGCAAAAACATTTTTACTAATACCCTACTAATACCCGTCCCAAAAAGGACGACCCCTGCCGGAACCTAACCTACTACTAATATCCCTAGTTATGTCCTATGATATCTTCCTGAGCAAGACCAAGATTATACACAACCATAAAAATTACTCCTAGTTCAGTAGTGCAAAGCAGATATTGAAATTTTGGAGTAATATCCCAGACCTCATAAAAGTATCTACTATACAGTCTAATATCAAGTAGACCATTCGAGATAAATAAAGAACGCCTATTATTGTTGAAAACTAGCCAACGCGTTTCCTCCAATGATGGCAGGATTCATCAGGGCAAAATTACAAGATAATATATCATTCAAAATACATAGGTACAATAATTTATCATAGCACCCTAGGATATAGCTAAATAGGAGCATACTACAATACACTGCAATATTAATACCAAGCCCTCTATTGAACCACTTAGGGCTTGTTCACGCAAGTTACACTTCAAATTTAACTTATTTTGAAGTGTAGAGTAAAGCACGTTTTGAGCCCTTTATGCACGAAAATATGATTCACCATTCTATGGGATTTTACTCGCACAAACGCCCGAAGAATGGAGAAGGCACCAAAATGAATGCGATTAAAACTGTCCCAAAAAACGTGGCTGTACAATACGCCTTGTGTGAATGATGGTGCGAATTTTACATTGGAATCAAAGAGAACTGCAAATATACGTGTCAAAACTAAGTCAAACTGACCGCAGCATCCCAGCGCTTTGCACCTGGGATGGGATCAGCGTTTTCTCAGACCTCTGCCATTGAGGACTCTGATAAGTATTTTTAAATGACAATCATGGAAAAGCAGGCTAAATAATAAAATATAACTTGTATCAATTTTAGCAAAAAAAAAAAAATGTGAAAAATAGATAGACTATTAACATTCAAGACAAGAGCCAAATTTAAGACACCGCGTTACTGTGTAGCCAACTTATAGTTGGGATTGATAGATAGCAAAAAGGAAGTGAGTAAAGTCAATGATGAATGGTGTCACGCCCTATAGATGCCCTATTATAAATACTGCCTATATTGTGCTACCTAAGTTACAGGGTAACAACGTCCTGATAAGGACGGCCCTGTCCGGAACCTTGTCCCTGTCAATCCCTATTGAACCCTACTGCCAACAGCACATAAAGTTGTTAAATAAATGCTATGATGAAAAAAATCGGCACTTACATTCATATATACAAATCCCAACATGTTTCGGTACCTACTTTTACCTCATCAGGGGAGGGAGATCAGTAGGCTAAATGAATAGCGGGCATAGAGCATATGGCTCACAGTGTGGCGTTCCGCTATGGTGTGCTAAAATTAATAAAAGTTATATTTTATTATTTAGTCTGCTTTTCCATGATTGTCATTTAAAGATTTGTTTTGCGTATTGGAAATTAGCTCGAATATAAAACTAATCCTTTCCGTGAGCTATTGTATATAATCTTGACTCCGATAAGTAGGTAAGGCTATGTTCACATGGCTTAATTGCGGGACATATTTCGCCCTACAATTAAGCCGTGTGTACATGGGCGGGGCCAGTGGGACGTATTTTAGCCCGTAATTGATGCAGTACCGCGCAAATTACGGGCTGAAATACATCCCAAAATAAGCTGTGTGAACATGGCCTAGGAAGCAATGAAAAAACATTAGTCTGCAATAAAATAAATCACATTTCTTATCACCACCTGTAATATTGATTTGATGAGAGAAACTGAAACAACAGTTACAAACTGGAAAAATTAAACAATTTGCTTAAAAATTAAGAAAGTTTTATAACTAAAAAAAAAAGAAGAGCTGTTAATTCAAGTATTGGATAAATAGTGGACTGCAGTATCCATCGACTAGCACCCGCTAAGAAGTGGCTCCACATAGCGGCGCACGTACGTTCCCAGATTTTGGAAAATTAGAGACGCCATTGTCACAAAAAAACAGTAAACTCATTTATTAAAATGGTCTAATAGTAAAGGTATGTTCATATGGCGTGTTGGGTCCGAGTGAACATATGTTTTTAGATTTGTATTTGGATCCATCTATCGGACCCTAAATGGACCCAAACATGCATCTAATAATGTGCAGTGTGATTTTACATTGCTTTCACTGTGAAACACGCATCGGAGTGATCGCTGATGTGCGTTTCATTGCATCTTTCGGATCCGTTCTAAGAATTGACATCAAGAATTTTTGATCCGAAAGGTGCAGCAGGAGCCCTATTTAAAAACTACAGGGTGCGATCCTGCTACAGCCAAAAACGCACCTGCATGTTGGATACGTGTTGGATGTGTTTTGGATCTGATCGCCGCAGTATTTTTGTATCCAAAATCAGATCCAAAAACGACGTGTGAACAAAGCATAAGGACGTTTTTGTTTGCCTTTAGAAATAAACTAGAGCTCAGATTTCATTTTTCAAAATGCTCTGGAAAAACTAAAGCCAAGCTCGGATCGGGTGCTACGGGGTTCACACACGTGTTTAAAAATTGTGAGACTTGTCTAACTAATGTTACAAAGCATGCATACGTTACGGTTTTGCACTGAAGATAAAATAAAAGAAGAATGTTTTATATGGATAAATTGCAATGAAGTGACTTATGCTTGGGAGTGCACTTTAAAAAGTTGTCCTATATTGAAAGGCTGTAGAGGAAAGCGCCCATGTTTACACTCCTTCACATGTGGTTTGATCTATGGCTTAAGGAAAAAGTCATTTAAGATTTTACTATATTGAAAGTACGTACTTGCAAGCGTGTACTCTTACCGTGAGGCAGCTTTCCTATACACTTCTAATTTCTCGGCGCATAAGCCGAGACATCCGATTGGAAAATCATCATTGTTGTTCAAACTTTACACAGCGCTCAAATGAGTGCTTTTACTGCATTTGTGGGATGTACTTCGACATGACGGCACAATTATGCGCTAAAGCGCCCCGTAAAGACACCGTTTGAACACCCCCTTACTGTTAGGCAGTTTTCAGAAATGTGGCCCAATAGGTCTTATTTATCAAAGCTGTCTAATAATAAGAGTGTTTTTGTTGCCCCTAGCAACTAGAGCTCAGCTTTCATTTCCTATACTGCTCTGGGGAAACCAAAGCGGCGCTCTGATTGTTTGCTAAGGGGAATAAAGTTTTGGTGCCAGACCGCTTTGATAAATGAGGCCCAATGTAAGGCTATGTTCACACGGCTTAATTGCAGGACGTTTTTCGTCCCGCAATTACGGCGTGTGTACGGGGGCGGGTGGGGACCGGCAGCCCGCCAGCCCCATAGACATTCATTATTCTCGGCGCGTATACGCCGTGAATAATTCACATGTCACTTATCTCCCCGCCCGGCGTATTCACCGAGCGGGGAGAGGAGACGTAATCCATAGTTCTCTATGAGAACCGTGGATTACCGTAATGACTGGGACATTTTTCAGCCCGTAATTCGCGCAGTACGGCGCGAATTACGGGCTGAAATACGTCCCAGAATAAGCCGTGTGAACATGGCCTAATAGTAAGTCTACAGGCCTGAAATGGCCATTAAAGATCCGTCAGTGGAGGACAGGATCAAAGGAAAAGAAAATTAACATAGCAAATCCTACTAAAAATTTCTTAGCGATGACTTGTACCTCTATGATGACGATACATCAATCACATTCTCCACCGCTCTCCAGTGCCTCCAGACCCCAATCCCCCATTAGCATTTTTTTTCCTAAATTGCAAAACAGTGTGAAATCTGCCCAAGGCAAATTATCGAACCATGGCCAGAAATGATTTTTCCCCCCTCCTTTTCCACCGTTCTTTAATAAATACATATCCACTCTCTCAGCGATTGCTCAATTTTGGCCTAATAAAAAAAATCTTGCCGCTTCCGATGAATAATTTTAAATGAAGATGTTATTAGTAATAGACTGGAGCAAAGACATTTTAAAAATTAGGGAAAAAAAACAAAAAAAAAAAACTTGTCACTCATTTTCATTTGTCTCCTGCTGCTAAATTACTTCATTAAACAAGAACAGCTTGAGGTAAGTAAAAGCTATTTTTTTTTTTTTTTGCCCACCAACCAGAAAGTCACTTAGGTGGAATACCAAGGGAAGGACAATAGCGAGGAGAGGAGGGGCGGCGTATCGGCGCCAGCATCCGATGGAGGGCTGCAAGAAGCGGCTCGCATCACGCAGGAAGGAAAGAAGGGGGGAGAGGAGGAGTGACAGATGCTGGTGATTACGAGAGCGATCGCTAACACATATGGAACCATTATAATTGGATTTTGTTACGAGCAGAATACAGGCAAAAGTAATTTACTGGTAAATCACCAGCTCTTCATATTCCCATTTAGGAATAAATAAGCATTCTAGGAAATATGCTATTTTCTGTCTCTATTATTCCCTTAAAATAAAAAGCCTCCTATTCTCTTCCTAAATGAAACCGTAAAATCGCCGTGAATCGGCACCAGTCCGGCGTGCCGTTCTCTCCTCTAGCTTTATTATTATTGTGGCCTTAACAAAAACGGGTCATTTTTTTCCATAAATGTAGCTATAAAATTACTGTGTATTTGTCTCCAGGTATAAAGCTGCCCATAAAACAACAGCCATAATCAAACGCCTGTTGGGCTAACAGCTATTCCTCCCAATCTCCCCCCCCCCCCCCCCATCCCCATGCGCGCCCAGCACGGCTGAGCATGCATGTAGTTCATTTGTCGTTGTTTGTTTGTTGGCCATTTCACAAGTTTTAGTTAAAACAAGGCAATACACATGATATCAAAATGAGAACAGTGCCAGTACAGAATAAAATAACAATACTGAACATTGCGAAACAATGATTCGCCAACATAAAAATAGTCACGCTGATAAATGCCTTAAAAAAAGAAGTTAATTCATGCATGTGTTTTCAATGGGGGAACAGCTCTGGCACACACACAAACGCCCTTTTGAAGCTTGCTCCGTTCCAGCGCTGCTGCCGCTACCTATGTTATGATCACACGGAAGAATTGTCTGGCGTACAGTACACCCCGCAATTACGCCGGGTCTTCAGAAGTCGCGCTGACGTTGCTCGCAGCGCTTAAGGGACGTGAATGACATTTCAATTATCTCCCCGCGCGTACAATACGATCGTATTGTACGCCTGGGGAGAGGAGGCGTAATCCATATTTCTCTATGAGAACAGTGGATTACTGTAATGACTGGGGCGCATTTCGCTCGTATTAGAGCGCAGTACACCTCTAAATAAATGCCCCCAATTTAAGCCGTGTGAACATAGCCTAACTCTGCACCGATGACGTTACGTTCATCAGCCACATGATGCATGCACGTTCCTGGCCTCAACCCAATATCAACAGCACACTACTAGCACTAAAAAACAAAAAAAAAAAAAAGACAGGAATTTTTGGAAAAGCTTTTCTGCTTGAAAATTTGTGGGGGGGTTCTTAGTTCCCATTTTTCTGATCCAAACTGCTTAAGCCCACCTGCCATCAGCAAGGTCTGAACAGGCACCAAGAGAGGTAACGCTAAGAGTAGGTTCCAACCTGTACCGAGGTCGCCTTGCTGATTGGGAGGTGGGCTTAAGCAGTTTTGATCAAATATGTGAACTAAGAACTTCAAAAAAAATTTCAAGTATTCTAAGTAGCAGAAATGCTTTTCCCAAAAATCCTGTGCCTTTTGATTGCTTTTTAGTGCTAGTAGTGTGCTGCTGCTGACCACTACACAGTCTCATGCATGCAATAATTGTTAAAATTACCATCATTTTGCTGCCACAGATAACTGGAACTATGGAACCCGCTGCTCATTTTCTCGGCAGCAGCTAATCCAGGTGAAATGTAATATTACGGCTTTGTAATAGTTCTCCGCCCTGGCTTGTGGAAGCAAGACCACAGCAGAGCACCCCCCTTAGGGTGCTTTCACACGGTGCGGTTTTGATGCGGTTTTTTTGGATGCGTTTTTTGGGCAACAATGTATAGCATTAATTGTTGTGCCTTCCTGCACAAAAAAACGCATCCAAAAAAACGCACCAAAAACCGCACCGTGTGAAAGCACCCTTATGATAAGAACACTAAAGACCCCTGTACGCATAACAGAAAAGTTGGCTGAACCCACCAATTCTGGTGGGACTAGCCAACTGCCTTATGTGAATGGAGACATGACATTGCCAGAGGTCTCTGGGAGCAATGACTGTCCCACTGGACCGGGGTGCATGTGTAAGGCGAGGAGCACAGGGTTGAGAGGGATAGATGTCAGCTGAAAGCTACTGAAGATGTGTGGGCACCAGATCTCCAGCAAGGCAAGTGGTTAAAGAAAGACACTCTACCCCTTTAGGAGAGCGGGTACAATCAACCATGCCACATCAGAGAAGCACCACCACTTCAACAGCAAATTAAACTGTGTCCTTTGTGGAAATTTTGCAGAGAACAAAGTTCATGCAGAAAATCAAGCTCTACGGGTAAATGTTTTTCATCACTAATTTCTAGGTTTCCTATTTCCATACCACGCCACATTTTGCGTCTAAAGACAGGTTGCCTCAGAGGTACCTGATAACCAATTATCCTTCAATGCAAAACACATGCATACTTATCCGATTTATAGAGGTGTTCCCATCTCAAACACCGATAGCATACAGATAGAAAATGCCATAAATATATGATAAAGGTGGCCCCATCATGAGAACTGGGAGCTACTCTGTTTTTTGTGAGTTCTGCGTACAGTGTATTTAGTTGTACCTGGAGCCCCCATAGAACAGAATCAAGAGTAGCGAGCAAATGCGACCCCGTTCTCATATAAGGTGCAGATCCCAGAGGTGGAACCCACACTATCAAACATGTACGACATATTCTAGCAATATGCAATATATGTCTGAGATGGAAACACCCCTTTAAGCATTCATGGTGGAGTTACGGTACATTGTTTTTTGCTGAATTCTAGCAGGTAGTTCAGCAATAAAACAATTAAAAATTGACAGGATTATTGTAATTTTCAGACCCTCCTACCAATAGACACAGAGGTGTAATGGCTTGTTCACACGACGTTTTTGTGATCCGTTTTATGGATCCGTTTTACGGATCCGCAAAACGGATCTAACAATTATCAGTGTGATTAACATTGCTTTCAATGGCAAAAGCGCATCGCTGTTCACACTAGTGATCGCCGATGCGCTTTTCGGATCCGTTTTAAGAATTGACATGTCAATTCTTCTTGCGTTTTACGCAACAGAAATCTCCATAGTAAATAATGGAGTGCGCTTTTGGCATCCCGAAAGCGGATCCAAAAGTTCAGCATACATTTGGGTACGTTTTTGAATCCGCTTTCGATGCCAAAAACGCATCCGTAAAACGCATTGGATTTCAATTAAATATAAAATTTGAATATTATGTTTGGGTTATATTTAATTTATAAATGTATATAAACATATATTTATATAAATGTATGCAATAGTATATTTATATATATATATATATACTTTTGTATAGTATTTATATATAATATAAATGTATATAATATTATAAATGTATATAATAGTATATAAATGTATATTTATATAAATTTATATAAATATATATGTATACTAAATATATATTTAGTTTAAATGATTTAGTTTATAAATGATTGTTATTAATTCATTTACATGGGTGGGTTTGAAAACTTTTGGGTTTTGATTTAAAAAAAAAAAAAAAAATGGGGGCGGGCGGGTTCTAAAATCATAGGTGTATGTACACTTGATTGACACTAGGTAAAAAAAAAAAAAAAGGGGGGTTTTCTTGGTCATTGATAGGTTATATTATATTTAAATTGCAGTTTGATAGGTTGATTTAAATAAAGCATTGAAAAAACGGATCCGTAAAACGCATGCAAAACGCATCCAATACGCATTCAAAAAAGGATCAGCTGTTGCGTTTTCTGGATCCGCTTTTTGGATGCAGTTTGCATCCAGTTTTCACAGGTTAAAAACGGATCCGTAAAACGGATCCAAAACGTCGTGTGAACAAGCCCTAACTATAATCCGATTACAGCCTTCACTCCGAGCCCTCATAAGAAATATAAGCAGATGTCAGATAGTTTATGAAGGGTAGAGCCGCTCTTTTCCATGAGCAATGGTTGTTTTAATACATATCTATGATTGTCAGTCACATAGTAAATCTTTAGGCACCTACTTGATGTTGAGGCCAGTGGTTTGCTCCATGTTTTCCCAGCTCTTCAATTTCTTAAGTATTTTCTATAACATAAAAAATACAAATCAGAATAAAGCAGAATAAAGACCTCATTTTTCTGTGTCATCTGTGGAATACATAATCATACCATTCAGTGACCTCCATAACCCACTTAAGAACACAGACTGGTTTGGCACTTAATACTACACTTATTTTTGCTCCAAATCCACATTTAAAAAAACCATAACCTTGCTTTTCTAATGAAGAAACAAAGACTGTATGGCCATGTTCACACTGCTTAAAATAGGACGTATTTCAGTCCGTAATTACGTGCCGGAGTGCGCCAATTACGGCTGGAATACGTCCCAGTCATTACGGTAATCCACAATTCTCATAGAGAACTATGGATTACGTCTCCTCTCCCTGCTCGGCGAATCCACCGCGGGGAGAGATAAGTGACACGTGAATTACCAGCGGCATATACGCGCCGCTGGTAATGAGTGTCTATGGGCCGGCGAGGTGTCGGCCCCCCGCTCCGCCCCCGTCCACACGGCGTAATTGCAGGGCGTAATTACACCCTGCATTTAAGCCGTGTGAACATAGCCTAAGCCCTCTGCTCCAGTTGTTAATTATTGTCAACTTTGTACTTGAGACACATATATACTGGAATATTCTGCAGCCTGGGATTAAGGACACCCTGAAATAACTAACAATAATGAATTATTTTTGCGAGGTGACTTGTTCCATCGGTACCATTTTGGGGTTCATACTATTTTTTTTTTTTATATTACTTTTTGGGGAGGCGATATGGAAAAAAAAAAAGAAGTGCCTGTTTAAAAAAATGTAAGTAAAAAAAAATAAATAAATACCATGCGGGATACATCTTGTTCTTAGTTAATTTATTTATTTTAAAGCGCCATTGATTCCAAAGGGGATTAGTTACAAAAAAAAAATGTGTCAAACAAGTATAATGGTGACGATAAAGGACTAACAACTGGTAAAGAAGGAGAGAGGACCCTGCCCGCAAAGGCTTATGTAATGTTCACACGGCTTATTTCAGACCGTATTTACGTCGGATTTCCAAACGTAAATACTAAGTGTGGCACGTATTTGGCACAGATTGCCCGATAGATTCACAATCCCCATTCATATATGGGGTGAATCCGTCCGGAAATAAGTGACATGCTATTTGTTTTTCCAGACGGATTGCGGCCACGATCCTCGGCCGCAATCCGGCACGGAAATACGTGTCTGAACGACGACACTTATTTTCCATTAAAATCCATGTAAAACGGCCTGTTACTTATTGGTAACTGATTTAGCAACGGATTTACTATCTTAAATAAGGCTGTAAACACTTCCGAAATAAGCCGTGTGAACGAACCCATACAATCTACAAGGAAGGAAGAAAGAGGCAGACAAGGTTGGGTGGGGGGGGGGGGGGTAGAGTAGTGACAGTGGTGCTATTGTAGGTTATAGGCTCCTGAAGAGATGGGTTTTCAAGTTGCTTTTGAAGTTGGTGAAAGTGGGGCAGAGTCTGATGTGTTAAGGCAGTGAGTTCCAGAGTGTGGGGGAAGCACGGGAGAAGTCTTGGAGACTGTTTCGAGAGTTGCTGATAAGATGAGAACAGAGAAGATGATCCTGTGAGGAGCAGAGATATCTGGATATTAAGGCCAGTGGTTTTATCCACAGGTTGTGATGGATGAAATAATAAAAATATATGCTAACATTTTTATGCTCTCATTTTTGCAATAAAAAAGGTCATCTTTGTCGTTATTGTCATTTGGATTTTTAGTTAATTTTATTTACTCTCAGTAGGGGAATATGCAATCCTCTAATGACTCATACAATATTGCAATGCTTTTCTATCACAAGGTATTATGTCTGCTATTTTAAAACCAACTGAAAGCCTTCATATATAATAAAGCTGGGGGGTTCTGTTGTGCTCCCAGCTCCCATAGCAAAAAGTCAGCACCCTCTAATTGCATTACTAAGGTGCTGATGGATTGTCTTAACACTTAGATCCCATCGCTGCCATAGACTGTGCCATCTTGGGGGTTAAACAACGAAAGTCATTGGGGTGTCGGCTCTTTAATACTAATGGCACCCACAAGTGATGCTACTGCTATGCCCTCCCCATCACTGCACAGTACAACAGTGTAATTATAGCACAGGGCAGGGAGAGATCAAAGAGGCTTATATAACAAGCAGAGCGCACTCAAAACAGCCAAATTGGCTCATGGCTATTGCCATTAGCATCTCAAAAAAATGTAGTACACTATGCAGCCATTAGCGCTGCTATTTGTGGTTCTACACTCCCGCTCATAGAAAGGGGCTCCTGGGTGAGGCACCCCTCTCTAACATCAACATGGTTAGCAGGGTTCATGAAAAGAGGGAGTCGAGATTCTCCTGCTAACCATGTGCCACTTACCTCCTTCTCTAGCTCCCCAGCCACCAGCTCTTCCTTCATCCGGTTGTAGCGCTCAGCTGCTCTGCGCAGCGACTCCACCTCTTCTTTTAGCAGAGCATTATTTTCTTTCATTTCCCTGAAGAATGAATAAAATTAGGCACGCAAAAAAAAAATAAAAACTCCAAAAAAAAAAAAGTGTACCTACTCTTTCCCCCCAACCCAGTCCTAAAGGCCCCCACAACAGGTCAATTTTTTCTGACCTCCCAAAAAAAAGCCTGACATTATTATATCACCTTGCAGCATAACAAAATCCCCTGTGCAATGCAAAGGGAAAAAACCCCACCAAAAAAACCGTTGGTGGGGCGGGGGGGGCGGATTGGGAACCCCGCTCACATATTTTTTTTTTTCAACAAAAAATTTATGAAAGAATCAAACTGACACCAAAAATCCAAAAAAAAAGGAAAAACAAAAAAGATCCCAAAAAAAAAAAAAAATTTTGGTTAAAGATATATCACAATAAAGATTCTTTACACACTTTTTGTACAACATATCGTAGAGAATGAAACATCTCCGTGTGGGGATAATGACCACAGTTATTATTTATAAACCTAGACCGTTAACTCCTTAACACCCCCGCCGACTTAACAACGGAGTATGGGGGCACCCCGCCCCCCGCAGGCTGGAAGGGGCGCCACACCCCAAATCCCCGAGCAACTCCTACAAAAGCTTTGGGGGAGGGGAGGAAATTTTCCGAAACCCCGGTTTTAAAAAACCCTTTGTTGCGGGGGGTTACCGCAGCGCAATAAAAGGTTTTTCCTGCCTTGGTAAATGGGGAACACCCCGACCCCCAAGCCCGGGGAACCTGCACGTCAGCCCCGGGATGCCCCCCAGCTGTCTGTGTAGAAGCCATTTGACCGGGACACATTTGTGCCCCCGATCACTGCCTGTTCAAAGTGACACAGATTACAATTTATTAGCAATATGAATATGCTAATACATTACTGTTAAAAAAAAAAAAAAAAAAATTGAAAAAAAGTTCTCCCTTCAGGGGATTTAAAAAAAAAAAAAAAAAAAAATTAAAAAAAAAAAAATAAAAAAAAAAGAAGAATTGTGCATACATTAAACACACAAAAAACCTACCATTAATTACCAACATGACCGAAAAAAAACCCCTGAAAAGGGAAATTAATTAAAAAAAAAAAAAATTTATTAAGTTTTTTTGAATGTGGAAAGGTGAAAAAAAAAAAAAATTTAATAATTTAAAAAAAAAAAAAAAAAAAAAACTGCAATTTTTTTAAAGCGAATTTAAAAACATTCCCCCAAAAAGAACAACTTGTCTCAAAAAAAAGGCCCATCCAACGCTCATTGAAAAAAAAAAAAGTTATAACTGTTGAAACCCAAAAGGGGGCAAAAAACAAAAAAATTTCTGGTCTTTAAAACCTTTTTTGGGGTTCGGATTAAGGGGTTAAAAAAACAACAATACAAAGTATTGAAACTTACAACCTAAAAAACTTGTGTGCGTGCATTATTTCCCTACATAGTAGGGAGTATCATATGCAATTATGGAGACCCAAAAACCTACAGGGTGAAATATAAAGGGGCCAATAGACAGTCTAATTCCGGAAGGGAGGCCCATTCAAAAATTATAAGGGGAACACAAATGGGGGAATTAAAAAAAGGGGTTTAAAAGGGGTGGGGGTCACGTGAAAAAGGGCGCGCTTGTGTCAGCCATCACCGAACGCTACCCTACTCTGTTTTTTGGGGCCCTTTCAAATAATCTCCCTGGACGTTGCCCCTCGTCCCGCCTTTTTCCTCCATTTTTGGAGATACTTTTTTTTTTCCCCCCTTTTTTTTGTTCTGGGGTTTTTTTTAAAAACGGATGATATACTCTAAAATTTTCCCATTTTTCATACACCCAGGGCGTTCTTTATTTTTAACCGACAGTTACCTTTTCTAGTTTTGCTGTTTAATTAGGTGAAAGGTTTTTGCTAGCGCACCAGTAGAAGGGACCTTTTGTTACATTTGCCCACACTAACTAGCCCCTATTTTACATGTGAATCTTCCCCAATGAACTTTTTCCAGCCCCATATTACAATTCCATAGCCCCACTTTTAGAGTTTTACAAGAGGGACCACAGGCCACCCTCAATCACCCCAAACACGACACCACCAAACACCCTCAAACCATGCCCAAACATATCATCCAACTTTTAGATAGCGAAAAAGGGACACATTTTCGGGAGTAATTGTATCCAATGATGAAATTTTAATAAATTATTAGAATAAAAGCTGGAAGCAATCAGATACTTTTAAAGCAAGATATCAGTTTATTAGCAATCGTTTACTAATGAAAAAGAGGGACATTTTAAAAAGCAAGAGGGACAGAGGGCCCTTGGTTAAAAATAGGGACTGCCCTCCAAAATAGGGGCACTTTGGGGGGTAGCAATTCCACATACTTTTCGAAACCCATTTTTGCTTTCCATCGTTTGTGAATTGACTTATTATTTTTTCTCAAAAAAACTTTGGGAAAACAAAAATAGTGGATACCCAAAACGAACTGAGCAATGGACGCAGGGGGTAAAAGGTACGGTAAGGTTTTTAAAAAAGAAGTCTAGACCACACAGGGATCTCCAACACTGTAAGCGTGGGGTCCAACCAATCCCCTCCCCCAAATTTAGTAAATTTTTCAGGCACCCCGGTGTAGAAAAAATATTTTTTATATGGCAGGGGGAATATTCAAAGCATTTTTCCAATCCTGTAAGTATGTATAATTTAAAAGAGAGTGTCGGGGGAACCGGTTTTTTGGGAATGAACAAGAGTTCTTAAAAAATAGGGCGGGACAAACCCTCCGGTAAAACAAAAAAAAACAAAAATTGGGGCACGGTACAACCCCCCATCCTTCATTTAGGAATTTGAGGACTTGCGCCAATATCCCTGATCTCAGGGCAGGGGCCCCCAACGAGGAAAAAGTCCCTACAGGAACATTCGGGCATAATAGGGAAACTTTTAAAATTTTGAACGGGCATAGTGATAAAGCACGGTTTTAGGGTAACAATTGTTCCCGCCAATATTTAAAGAGGGAAATGTGCCTTTCCCGACCCGTAGTAAACTTTTCTTCCTGCGAATAATTCAGAAGCATCTTTTAACCTTTTGGGTTTGCTGTTTCCCTTTACTCCTTTTAGAAATTTTTTTTTGAAACGCAATGGGGTGCCCCTTAAGGGTCGTGCTGCAGACCAGGCAACGTCCAAACATGCGACAGCGTGATTAGGGAAAATGCCCCCTTTAAAACTTAAAGGGAATTCCCATCTGAAAATTAATTAAACAATTTTTAAAAGGAGAATAACAGAGAAAAAGGGCAAAGAGATACGGGGAAAAAGCCCCCCAAATTTCTCCCAGGGGAACACACATTTTTACTTTAAACAAATGTGTCAGGGGATGCCACAGGTCCTCTATAAAAGAGATTCCAGAGCAAGGAATTTTGGGGCTTATTTAATTCATAAAATCTAACAATACACATAGAAAAATAACTAAACCTCAAAAAAAAAAATTCCCGGATACCAGCAAGTAATGACCAAAAAAAAGCAAACAAAGGAGGGTTTTCTACTCAAATATAACAACCACCAACAAAAGAGAAACCCATTTAAAATATATCAAAAAACTTTATTAATAATGCAGAATAATGAAATAACACCAATATTAAAAATAAGAAAGAATACCTCCACCCAGATAAAACAATGAATGTATAAGCCCCCGGGGGTCTAGGGGCACGTCCAAAAAAAATTTTAATTTATTCATTATACCAAAAACCCAACCCCCTAAGAATAAATCAAAAAAAGAACCCCTGCCCTTACAAAGTGAACCAACCAAGGAGGATTTCCCAATAGAAAAAGAGAAAGGTCGTGACAACTGGACCCCGGCTTATACATTCATTGTTTTATCTGTGGAAGGTAAATTTTTTCTTATTTTAATATTTTTTGTTATTTCATTATTATCAATTTAAATTTTTTTTTAAATAAAATTTTTAAATGGGTTTCTCTTTTGTTGGTTGTTAACAGAGAAAAGACAGAATCTGGTTATTGTGTGCAATTCCTTTTAAATTGCACCAATTTTGATATATTTTATAAATATATATATATATATATATATATAATACAACATACAGATGTGTATATATTACACACACAACACACACACACACACACACACACACACACACACACCACACACACACACACACACACACACACACACACACAACACACACACACAACACTTTTTATATTGTGCTGTGCCTTTAAAATTGACTAGCACATGTATAACAGCTTTAAAAATAGTGACCGAACCAGATCCCAGGACATATTTTGGGAATGTTTTTTAAGCATGAAAACTCGGGTGTATAGATGCATACAATTTCCACACCCCGACACTTACCGAATATCTCAATCAAACTAATAAAATCATTAGGTAGGAAAGAGGAGTATATGTTAAATGGAATGCTCTTAGGAGACTATTTGGGTCTAAATCACAATTGCAATTTCAGGATAGTCTGATTCAAGTGAGTAGTCTGGGAAAGGTGTAGTTATGTCAGGATATGTTCACAGTGTATTTGTGGGGCGTTCTTTGGCATGTAATTGCGCCAATGTACACCCCACAGACACTGTAAAATCATGGATCAGGTCCGGCACTCATTGAGTGCTGTGTAAAATCGCCATCGTTCAGCGTGTCGCCCATAAAGGGAAGTGACCTGCCACTTCTATCAGGTGTAATACCATGAGAATCACAGGAGTGTAGGAGGCAGAAAGCTGTCCCGGGTCACTGCGCATGAAAGTATGCGTTTACAAGTGCATACTTTCAACATGTTCACACGGCATATTTGCGGCATGCATTTCACCATGTATTTGTGCATTATACGCAACAAAATGCGCGCCGCAGTTACGGAAATTCATAGCTCTCATAGAGAATTATGAATTACACGTCATCTCCCCGGGCGTACAATATGATCGTATCGTACGTCCGGAGAAATAAGTGACATGTCAATTGTTCGTGGTGCCTACGTGCCACTGACAATTCATGTGAATGCCCCCCCCCCCCTCCCCATGCTTTGGAAGTGAGCGCTTCCAGAACAGCCAGCGTATTGCAGCGCGTACTGTACGTGCCGCAATACGCCATGTAAACATACCCTAAGGGATACTGCAGCACTTAACTGCACTTAACTGTGCATGCCACAATATGCCATGTGAACATACCTTAATTCTCAGTCTATATAGTTATATGGCATCTCTACATGTATTGTTACTTTGTCATACATAAATCTGCTCTGGGGTAAGAGGTTGGGGTGGGATGTTGGGAAATTTTCTATATTAAGAAACTGTAAAATCTTGATTATATGAACGATTCATTTTTTGAAATGTTGCTATTATTGTAATATTGTACAAGATTTAATTTAAAAAAAAAAATAAAAATTGTGGCCAGAATGAAGCCAACACATACAGAACACTATCACTTTGTATGTGTCACTTTGCAGCATTTTCATAATCAAATCTGTCTGCAGTTAATTAAGGAAATTCTTCACGACATCCACACTGCAGAAATAACCCATTAGATTTCAATGGACTGTGTCCTATGCAGGCAGGACTCGGCCTGCATGGGGAATAGCGGCACTTACACAACATTGCAGTCATGCAGCTAATATACATATAGATATTAGTGGCCATAAATCACTGGTCGAGTGGGTGGAAGCGACACAGTGTTGGGCTAATAACCAGGGCTGTGGAGTCGGAGTCTGAGTCGTGGACGGTGACTATTTTGCAGGGACCGACTCCGAATCCCAAAAGATATAATAAGGTGGTCCTGTTAGTTCGATGCAGTGCAAAGAGCAAGAGGAATTGGGTCCGGCCAGTGCTACTGCTCCCATATCAAGTTATTTTTGCAGGTGAGAGGGATTCCGATGGGAGCTAAATATTCGCCCTCATTGGCGAATTTAGTATTGTCATGGTGGGAGCATATCTATGTGTACAATACAGACAATCCATTTGCTCAATACATAATCTGGTACAGCAGATACATAGATGATATCCTCCTCATTTGGGGGGGGGGGGGGGGCGAATGTCATGCACATCTCATGTGGAGCTGTCAAGTATTACATTCTTAGATTTGACTTTAACAGGCTCTCAGGGAGAAACTATCTCTACATGCACGTTTCGCAAACCCACAGCGGGTAACACCACCATACATTTTAAAAGTTTCCATCCCAGACACACACATAGGGCCATCCCCGGTTGGCGAAATGATACGTGCTTAACGTGATTGTAGTAAATCTATCACTTATCAAAAAGAAGAACAACAAATTTGTAACAGATTAAAAAATAGGGGCTATCCTTTTTGGTCATTAAATAGAGCCTCAAAAATTGTGGCAAAGAGATCTCGAGGGGATTTGTTAACTAAAAATAAAACAAGAAAACAAGATAATGTTAAACTAACTTCCCCTTATTTGATCTTAAAATATAGTCAACAATTAAACCAAATAAAAGGTATTGTAAAAAAATATTTGCCCATACTAAATGATGACAGAATTCTAAGATACTATTAGATACTATCTAATGGATGCAAAATTGTAACCAGGAGATCAAAAACATTGGGAGATATTTTATCCCCCAATGATGTGAAGGATAAAATCCAGAGAACCTGGCTACATCATCCAGGATTTTTTAGATGTGGCTCTCATCCTTGCAAAATGTGCAGTTATGCACTTCCATGTAAAACCTTTTTGGACCCACAAGGCGGTAAAAGCTACAATCTTAAACAGTCTATAAACTGTAATTCGTGTGCTGTGGTATCTGTGGCCAAATGTGCTAGTTGTGAGGTCCTTTATGTAGGTTCTACTACTAGAAAATTAAAAATAAGAATTTTGGAACATCTTCGAGATAAATGTAATACATCTGATCGAATTAAATCTAATGTAGCTAGACATTTTATTGATTGTCATCAATGGAATATGAATTCACTTCAAATATTCGCCATTGAAAGGGTATTTAAGCCAAAAAGAGGGGGCAGTTTAGAAAATAGGCTCCGAGATAAAGAAGCTTTTTGGATAATCACATTAAATTCCACTTTTCCAAATGGGCTCAATAAGAGAGAGACCATGTTCCACTATTAAAATCAAGTATAGTGGAGAATTCCTCGATTAATTTTTTTCCTTTATTCAGAATATGTTTTTATTGTTTGTATTTGTATTGTCCAATTACTCACCATAAATTGTGTTTCTGTTAGGCACAGCTGCGGCACCAGTGACACGTCGATTTCAGCATTTGTATCATCAAAAAAAATAATTGTTAGATATTGTTATGTGACTTGTGCAAATATGTATACACAATTTCAAACCACGGTACTTCGGAATTCTGGTCGGTTAGACTTAAGT
This sequence comes from Phyllomedusa bahiana, assembly GCA_025379985.1. Classification (NCBI taxonomy): domain Eukaryota; kingdom Metazoa; phylum Chordata; class Amphibia; order Anura; family Hylidae; genus Phyllomedusa; species Phyllomedusa bahiana. The sequence continues at coordinate 58,725 of JAODAL010020772.1, forward strand.
AGTTGATCTAAATTTTGTTGTTATTAGATCACTTTGCATACATCTGTTGCATTTATAAATAGGCGATTTGGTCATTCATATGCTATTATACGCTATTACAGAGTCCCGGACGTTTGCACGTAATGCGCATGTCCTAAATTTTTGCCAGCATCCTGCCGCGCCACTTGTGTATTCTGCGCATGTCAGGATGTCTTCGAAATCACACGACGTTTTCCCCTTCCGGTTTTGATAGGCACTATGTGCGTTCCGGAAGTATGCAATCATGAGTAAGTTTGGAGCCGCGACTGTGCCGACAGGTGAGTAAACTATTGTCCTTAATGATCTTAGAAATGTATGACTGTTTAAACAGATAGGTTTGTACAATACTCTGCTACGACTAAGGGCACGGATGTGCCTGAAACGCGTTAGTGTTTTTTGAGGATGCCACTTTATGTCCCTCTGGGTGTTTGCCTCTTATAACGATTTTAATCATGATTTGAAATAAATTACAAATTTTTATTATCATTACACTTCTGGCTACTTCCTAATACGCTGTCCCAATCCTTGGATTTGTTGTTCCCATATCTTCAGCCTCATCACATGAGGAGTGTAATTGATGACATGGAGCAGGCAAAGTGCTGCCCCAGTTGAAAAGATCCCGCTCCGGGGCAAACACATTTTAGCAAAATTTTTCACCTGCTTTCAAAGAAGTAGAAGAGTTCAACCATTCATCTAAACTGACTGTGGCTGAGGCAATTCCTTTATACCCTGAAAATTGTTAGAGATGTTGCCCCTTGGTCACCGCTGTGCCCCCAACCCAAGTAGTTAAAAGGAGGCCGTTCTCTAGCCTGGAGATAATGAGATCAGATGTGAGGTCATGTTGCAGGATCTAAATGGAGGAAAATACTATTTCTCAGAACAAATTCAGGCTTCTCCGGTTCCGGCGCATGAGGACGCGGGAGAGTCGCTCCCGCCCCACCGCACCCTTTAGAGCGACACTACTGTGTCAAACAGCACAGACCGGCCGACCATAGCGGGAACAGCCCGCCCGAACACCTGGGCACACTGCCCGGCACGGACCGCCTCGCACCGCGGACTTCCGCCTTCCCGCTCCACTCACCCGCCCGGGACACGTGACGCTCCGGGGCCTCTTGCTTTCCCAAAGTGGGCAGCCTAGAAGCGGCGCGCCCCACAGGAAGACATCTCCCTTGGGATGTCACGCTGGAACTGGGGTAAGGAGTTCTTCCCCTGCCCCAGAATAACCCCAGAGGACTGATAAACCCCCGGGAGGGGGCTCAGGATATGGCCGGCTGGCCGCGTGACGGCATTAACCCCGGGCTGCCTCACATATTCTACCCGAACAAACAGCCTGCCTGCAGGAGGAGGCCCTCTAGAGCTGTCCTGCCACACAAAAACAAGGGGACGCTGACTGGGGCGACCCGCGCCGGGGCCTTCCCCTGTTACCCCACGCAGGGGAAACACGCCTGGCGTCCAGAGGGCTACAAACCCCCCCCCCCCCCCGTCCTGTTCTGTATAACTCCCTAATGAGAAATACCTCCAAACGTAGTGCCCAGAAGACCAAGCACCACAGATCAGCCACGGGCTATACCTAAAATGCCTCCACCAGCCACTCCCGGGACAGGGACAGGGAGAGACAACACAGCAGTGCCAGCAGCAACAAGGGGAAGTGAACAAATGAAGAATCCCCCCCTGATTCCTGCCCAGAAGGGGTCCCAGGGCTCGCTGAATCCAGCCTGCAATGTGCCGAATTGATTAAAAGGGCTCCTGGCTACAGAAGTGGCAAGACAAATAGCACCAGTTCTGCAGGGCCCTTGACATCCACCGTCCAGGCCTCTCGCTCAAGTTGCAGCAGGATGTTCAAGCTCACTCTGCCAGACTTGAAGAATTAAAAACAGAGTGAATGACCTGAGACTGACAACACACTCTGAACGCCCCGTCAAACTCTGCCGCCAAAGCACAACTGGGGGGCACAAGAACGCATCGAAAAACCTTGAAAACCGCTCCAGGCGGAGTAACCTGAGGCTAGTGGGTTCCCTGAATCGTTCAAAAACGCGCGATCTACAACCCCTCTGCCAGGAAAAAGCTGCCTGCTTCCTGGGCATCAACCAGGGCTGCCGTATCGAAAGAATCCCACAGAGTGGCCCGAGGGGAAAAATAGCTCCAGCATCTAAATCTCAGCAACGACAGAAGAGCCGCACTGTGATAATGAATTTCCTAAACCCTTTAATACAAGGCTGAAATCCTGAGGGCGTATCGCAGGCGCAACAAGCCACTACTACTCCAGGGGCATAAAGTGCTGCTATTTGAAGATTTCTCCGCAGAGGTTTCCCAGAAGAGGCGCGCCTTCAGCAAAATTTGCACAGCACTATTCCATCAGAAGATTCGATTTCAGATTCTCTACCCGGCCACCCCAAGGTGCTGGATTCCTGACGGCCCCCGCCCAGTTCTTTAACTCAGAAAGGGGAAACGGAAGAGGATCTGCGTGACCTAAACCAACTTCAGAGAGGTTCCCGCCTCCAAAACACCAGCTCGACCACCGCGATCACCTGAGACGACTGCAGCTGACTCCCAAGAGACCTTCAAGGGAGGACGGAGAGAGATCTCATGGACTCGCTCACGATCTCTATCACCCCGCCTCCCACTCTTTTCCTAAAGAAGGCCGCCAGCCGAGACGAGGCGTCAACGGACTACCCGGACTGAGGGACGACCGACCTCCCCTCGATGAGGACAGGTTTTGGGGATGGGGAGGGCTGTCTGAACGAACTGCACCCCAGATTGTTTTCCATAATTTTCTTAGCTGAAGGGACATGGAGTACACAAGGGGTCTTTTTCGACTGTTTTGAGATGTAACTTCCTTTATAACTGTTCATGGGCCAATCTAAAAAACTCTAGAAATTCTAGTAGCTTAAAGGTTTTTTTACCCGGGTGGGGGGGGGGAGGTACTGTCTCTCACTTAGAAAGGGTGTTTCATGCTAAAGAAAAAATGAAGTCCTTCCAACGCATTGGAGGCGGTGCATGTAACAGCCCTCCTTCAGCGTCATCTTACATTTCTGCAGGTTGCAAATGTTTGGGTGTGCCTTTATGCCAGTTTACTAGTTTGTTAAATTTGTCATGCCCCTACTGCGTCCATCTTCCCATGCTCTAATTGATGCCCCAGATGACCTCCAAAAATTTTTGAGTTCACCTGACATATTAGTGCCAACCCCAGCTCTCCCACATGAGAAAACCTTTATATGCGGATCATCTTTTGGGACATAAAGGGCCTTCCGTTCCCCCGAATAAAAGGGATGAAGGTGATCCGGCATCTAAAGAGACTTCGCCCTGATGTGGTTCTCCTACGGGAATCCCCACTTGCAGCTGATGACTTTAAGCGGTTGGAGAAGCTGTGGGTGGGTCACGCCTTTGGCCCCCGTCTACATGGGGCAAGGCAGGGTGTCACGCTCATTCATAAAAATTTCCCTTTTGAGCTGGTCTCACACGAACACGACACTGAGGGAAGGGTCTCGCACTTAGTAATCAAGTGGGGAGAAAGTGACCTTAGCATCTTTAATATCTATGGACCTCAATGGTCAGAACCAGGTATTTTCAGGAGTTAGCGGAGGGGAAATTTGTGCCGATCAAAATCAATGCCAAAATATTGGAGGAACATGAATGGGGTCTTAGACCACTTGAGGATAGAGGGGGGGCCCAACATCCCAAGCACAGAAGGGGTCATTTCCAAGTCTGAAAAGGAGTTTTACCCCGCCTCTTGGTTTACCCCCAATCTCCACGACTTTTGGGAGGGAGCGGAATCCTATGAGCGGGATTACACCTATTATTCCCCGGTTCACCAGTCCGTGGTCTAGTTGGACCATCTTCTGTATCTGACACCCTCCAAACTAGAATGAAAGTGCCAGAATTTTGAAACATGGTCATACTCTGATCACTCCCCAATCTCTGTGGATTTGGATGGAATTTTTTCCGAGAGGTCAGACTTTTTTTGGGAATTTTTCCTTCTTATTTTGCAAAAACGGATACTTTTGCTGAGACGGTCAGGGGTTGGTGGATGACCTATGCTTCTGACAACCAGTCCCACCAGAAGATCCCTCACTCTATTGGGCGACTGCAAAGCGGTGCTTAGAGGCAGGTTTTAGGCCCATACCCTCCCCCTTATAAACGCAAGCTGAAAGGAGGCCTATTTGACTGCCTCAAAAGGGTTAGGGGGACCTATAAGACCTTCCTTGGGATAGCTCTGACAAACCCAAACGGGAATGGGGAAAAGGCCAAGCGGGAGTTTTACCTTTGGCCGGGTCGTTTGAGAGGAACTACATAGGTCACACTTACACTCCACACTCTTCAGGTACGGAAACAAATCCGGGAAACTTCTTTCCCGCTACTGAAAGGGGCTTACAAACCCGCACACTTCAAGCTCTCCGCACACCGGAAGGTACCATTACCACTGATCCGGCAAGGATTTAAAGACACGCCTCAGACAATTTTATGCCACATTGGGACTCAGAGGGTCAATTTCAAGCAGCGGATGGACGGCGATTCCTCCCAAAGTCCAATTGGGCCGCACATTGTCAGATCGCCAGAGGGAGAACTGAATGCGGACATAACTGAGGAGGGGGTCAAGATGGCTATTCGCCACTTGAAGGCAGGCAAGGCCACGGGACCTGAGGGTTCTCGGGGAGGTAAAATAAGATTCTGAGTGATCAGATCACCCCCATCCTCACCGACCAACTATAACTCGATACTGCATAATGAGCCTTTGCCCAGAATCAAAGAACGCATACATTAAAATTAAACCCGAAGAAAGGAAAGACCCCGCTGCTCCCTGCATCATATAGGCCCATATCCCTCAAAGACATTGACCAGAAGATCCTAATCCAAATATTTGGGTGATCGTCCCGCGTGTTATATGCCGCACTTGATTGGAACCCTCCCAAAAGGGTTTCATCAAGGGAAGAGCGGCGGTGGGAAAAAAATCAGAAATGCTCGCAGTATTGGAAAGGGTCCGACACAAACCATTGCCAGGGGGGAGGCCCTGTCCGGGGGCCTTAGATGCAGAAAAGGCCTTCGATAATGTGCGATGGGACTGGCTTTGGTTAGTCCTGGATACCATGGGAATTACAGGGACGTTTAGGTCTGTCCTCTCGGCCATTTACGACGCCCCAACGGCCCAAATTCATACTCCGGGTTTCCTTTCCCCAAAAATCTCCCTCCAGAAAGGGACAAGACAGGGATGTCCGCTTTCTCCCTTACTTTTTAATTTGGCCTTAGAACCCTTGGCACGGGTACTTGAGGATTCTGACCTCTTCTCGGGGATCCAGATAGGAGACAAAGAGGTGAAGACCGCTTTGTTTGCAGACGATCTCATACTATTCATGTCTGCTCCCCTGACCCAGCTCTCGCCAGTGCTGGAGTTGTTGCGATACTTCGGCACGCTATCAGGATACAAAGAAAACGTGTCCAAGAGTGAATTGCTAGAAATTGGCCCGAAGCCATCACATCCCAGTGGGCGAACATGGATAGACATTACCCGGGCTCAGGAACACATCACCTATTGGGTACAAGTGGTCGGACTCCAACTCTATGTATAAGTTAAATATTCCTCCTCTTATAAATAAAATCTCCCAGGACCTGAAGCGTTGGAAACCTCACTGGCCCCCTGTCACTTGCCGGTAGATGTCACGCCATAAAGATGGGCCTGCTTCCCACAGCTGCTATAAACCCCCTACAGACCCTCCCATTCCTGCTCAAACATACAACATCAACCACATTAACTCATGCTTCTCGCCCGATTTTTTAATGGGGAGGAAAAAACCCGTATTGCGCTACATAAACTGATCCTGCCACAGGGGAGGTGGGCTGAATCTCCCAATGTTAGGGGTTATAACCTGGCTTTCTGACTCGCCACATGCTAGACTGGATTGGGGGTCGCTTCCCGCTTCTCGAATTGGGAATTAGAAAGAGATTAATGCGCCCTTGGCACCACAGGCCTTGCTCCATACCAGGTACCTAAGTTGCCTTCCTGATTTGTTGTCTCCATTGTTCCGAGACACAATAATGGGCCTGGAAAGAGCTGAGGAAACGCTTAGGCCTTTCCTTCGCGCTCTCCAAGAACATGCCCATTTGGGACCACCCCGAGTTTCCGCTGGGGTCAGAGCAAAACCCCCCATGTTTAGAATGGAGGGGGGCGGGTCTGGGCCCAACCGGGACAGCTAATGCAAGTGATTCTCGGAGTGGCTAAAGCCCTCGGAGATGCTTGAGAGGTTCTCCTTACCCGAATCACAGCTTTTTGGCTGCCTATCAGCTCTTTTATTTCTGTAATGGGAAGATCACAAGGCATTATGGGAAAGGAGCTGGAAAGCCACTGCGCCCTCTATAGGTTGTAACAAATCCCAATTTACTTCTGATTCACTGAAAACTTTTAGAAAGCAAAAGGAATAAATTGTCAACCAATGTTGCTCATCTACATAGTAACAAATCCCCCCAATTTTCTTTTAATGGGAGACTAAGAGATGTCTCCAAGGAGACCCTCCCAAACGATTTTGACACTTTTGTCCCCCACTCACAGGGAGACATATTGTCTAACGAGGCTCTAAAGCCGACATAGAGGGGGGTGCAGGAAACGGGTAGCTTCTCAGGCATTCCACTACTGGAGCCGCCATTGGGGGAAAAGCCCCCGATCCCAGATATGATCCCGAAGGGTGTTGTACCGTACGGGAAACACATCATCTGCGAGACCTGGGGGAAACTTATTTTCAAAATAATTCACAACGCCATCTACGCCTTCAATCTCCCCTCCTCTCAGAACTTCCCGATAGATTGCAAACACTGCCCCCAAATGCGCAAAACATAAAACTGGACCTATGGCACGGTCGTGGGGAAAGCAGCTATACACAATCCTACTGGGACACAGTCCTTCAGTATATTCACTTCACCTTCCGGGGGCACCCAAAAGAAACATTATGAACTCCTGATCTTCCACTGCCCCAAGGCCTCCGGACGCGGATGGGGAGAGGGTTCTGGGGAGTCAGCTCACTCCACCGGTTTCCAGGGAATATTCACATTTCCCTTTGGCACAAAACGGGGCCTCTTTACAGTTATGGCTGAAGCCCACTCTCCCGTCAATCTCCGGGGCATAAAGCACTGGGGGATTACTTATACGGACAGACTGGAGACAGAGAGACGTAAGGAGATTCCGAACCCCAGGGTTCTTCAGACTTGGAGACCTTTCATAGAATCGCATTATTCCGATAGAGAGATAGAAGCCCCTTTTGCAGAGGTTCAATATACCGATTGGTACTGAGGGAGGAATTGGGGGCAACGCTGGGGGGACTTCAGGTCTGAGGAACTTTGGACTTGAGTATGAGGTTCCATTTTAAAACCCATACGGGGCCCGGGGGACGAAGATAGGACGCAGTGGGACTTTGTAGTGTTGATATTTTGTTTAATTTAATTTCTTTTACACCCTTGTAAATTGATGTTTTTCTCTGTATGTATTATCTACATATTCCAGGCACAGGCCCGGAGATTATGCAAATACGTGGTATGACCACTATTACATGTCAGAGATATGTGTTTATTGTTTAAATATTTGAAAATGCAATAAAATTTGTTTTAAAAAAAAAAAAAAAAAAAAACGAACAAATTCAGAGACTCCACAAATGTTCCTGCAGTGTTTTGCATATTTTACATTTTTTGTGTTTCTAAAATCATATCCAAATAAATATATTTTTCACTGACAAGCAAATGGTAACAATGTTTTGGGAATTTGTGACTTTCAGGCCCATATCTCACCACCCCACTACAGCTTTTTACATTAGGCTACTGTAATTTTAATACAATCATCTTACCGATCTTATACATAACTTTGACTTGCAAGTATTTAGCATCTGCTAGTTCTGCAATTCTTTCCTGTAACTGCACTGTTACTGTTTTGCTCCTAAAAATCAAAATGTTAATTTGTATTAATTTTTAGCATTTGGGGAAAATCCCCCTTTGGTTTTCTATACTTCCTGAACCCTTTCGGGGCCCTCTGCATCAGTTTCAAGCATATCTTGACCAAATCTGATCCCAGGTCTCTTCTACACATTTCTAATGTTGGTGCAGACTGGACTTGGATACAAATACAGCTTTTTCTAAAACTCAAGCCAGAAGTGTTAAAAAGATCAAAACATTGTTATCCTTTGCTTATCAGTGTCTGTTTTTACCTAAATAGCTTGCTTATTGTATCATAAGGTGATAAACAGCCGGATGTTTTCCATTTACTACATTTAAGGTTACATCGCCGTGTATAGGGATCGGGAGTCGGAGGTTTGGAAAAATTGAGGAGTCTGAGTCGGGGCTTTGGCTTGCCGACTCCACAGCCCTGCTATTAACTGCAGCAGTCTGTGATTTTGCAGTATTTTTAGACAATATTTTTGTTCTTCTCTGCCCATGGGTCCATCACTATAATATGCTGCTGATAAATGGGACAGCATATCTTCGTGACAGATCTCATCAGCCGGCTAACGGTGGAGAAACTAGTTAAAGTGACAATCTGCATTGACATACCTGTGGTAAGAATTCTCTTCCCTCAGCTGCTGCAGTTCCCTCTCAATCTTTGGTAGTTTTTCCAGATCGGACTTCATGCTCTTCACAATGGTAGCATCCTGCTCCTGAGATGAAAGCTTCTGCTCCAAGGTCTGTGCAAAGTATAAATAACCAAGTTATTGGAAACCTTGATACGCATCACTCCTGAACACACACAGATACTAAAATATTTTGGCAATGAAATCCATGGTACTACTAAAGTAACAATGAAAAATTATAGTCCGGAATTTTATGGAATTTCGTTCTAGAAATATAAAATAAGTATAAAACGGATTCAACAACATTACTGACTACTGGCCTTTATCTTTACATATAGCAATATTTTAGGTGCTTGTAGACGATAAATAGACCTGCTGTGCTTTACAAAGGCCTATAGCTGAAGGACAGCTGTCAATCTACATATACAGTTTGCGGGTTTTAAAAGTTGCTATTTGCCACAGTTAGCCCGAGTTCACACGGCTTATTCACGGCGTAATTGTGGGACAGATTTCGCCCGCAATTACACCGTGTGCTCGGCAGCGGGTTCGGCAGCTCGCCAGCCCCATTAACATTCATTATCCACGGTGCCTATACCGCTGTGAATAATTGACATGTCACTCTCTCCCCGCTCGCCATATCATCCGAGCAGGGAGAGGAGACGTAATCCATAGTTCTCTACGAGAACTGTGGATTACCGTAATGACTGGGATGGATTTCAGCCCGTAATTCGCGCAGTACGGTGCAAATTACAGACTGGAATGCGTCCCAAAACAAGCCGTGTGAAAAATGCCTTAGGGTATGTTCACACGGCTTATTTGGACACACTTTTTGATGCTTTTTTTTTCTTTCTTTTTTTAGAGCGTTTCGGCGCCCAAAACGCCCCCCAGTGAATTTAATTGAGTCCTATGTAAAACAGCGTTGTAGTTCATACACGACAAGGTTTTTGCACGCTTCCCTGGAAGCAGTTTTGGGCGCTGAAAACGAAGTGTCATGTCAATTCTTGAAGCGTGTTTTAGGCGCGTTTTTCGGCGCGTTTTTTGACCTGGCTGTTAATTTGTATGGGTGGAAAGTGTTGAAACCTCGTCCAAAACAAGCAGAGAAACGTGCTCTTTTTTTTCCACTGGTCGTCCATTGCAACATGTTCTGAAAACCCCCCCAGAGCCGGGCAGAAAATTTACTACAGGAGTCTATGTAAAGCGCCGGACGTCTTTTGTCGCAATTTTTCAATGAAACCCCACCCAGGAGATCCAAGTCCCACTTATAGTGGGTGTTTTTTAAAGTTAAAAACTTATCAATGTCCTTGTTCTATCGTTTTCAAAAAAAAATTAAACAGCTTTGGGGGCTAACATTTTGTGCAAA
>JAODAL010020773.1:0-68641 GCA_025379985.1 Phyllomedusa bahiana
GTAAATGGTTATTGAGGGTGGTGTCGGGGAGTTTTATTAAATAAATGGTTTTTTTTCTGTTATTTCTGTGTTTATTTTTTTTTACATTTTTTTTATTCAACTGTTAGCAAGGGAAAGGTATCTGTAGTTAAGGGATTAGGTTGTGACGAGCCCTTCTGTTTTCATTATATATTCGGATATTTTACGGGATACATGTAGTTAGGGCCTATTGTTTTATACATGTTGGCCTCTATAGCATGTATCAGGAACATATTATCACACCTCCATTTTTTTTACAGGTTACAAGTATGATTGAGAAAAAGTTAGGCGACAGAATTCCCCTGTGAGCTGCAATAAAAGGAATCACAAGACAGGTAATTTAATATTTTATTAATTACTCCTAGCGGTCAGTATGAGCTCGAGACCTGCAGTGGTGTGGTAATATCTTCCTGATACATAAGGATATACAGTATATGTTCTTAATACGTATATTTTCTATAGAAAGCTTCTAGTATAAAACACCCATGTCTCAGGTATAGTGTTGAGGAACCTTTCTAGTCCTTGACCTTTATTTCCTAATCAAAGATTCCTTTTTCTTGTCAATGGAATTTAGACTTCCTATGGTCCATGACCATAAATTGGTGTTACTGTTAAAGAGAGGGGGCTTTTTTCCCTTTTTTTCTTCAATGTGTGTATATTATTCCTGAAATAGCTATTTATGGCCCTAATTGCTGTAACTGTGGGCCCTGCATTCCCCATATGTTTAGCATAAACCCTATCACCCTAACCCTATTACCTCATTAAAAAATCCCGTCCGATTTCAAACTCTTATAGCAATAACCATTAAAGCTATGTTCCCCACGGCTTAAACTGGGACATATCTTGCCCTATTTGCGCCGCACTGCGCTAAATCCCAGGGCGAGATATTTCCCATTCATTACGGTAATCCACAACTCTCATAAAGAACTATGGTTTTCTTTCTCCTCTCGCCGCTCGCACAATACGCCAAGCGGGGAGAGAAGTGACATGTCAATTATTCACGGAGTATGCGCGCCGTGAATAATGAATGTCTGAGGGGCCGGCTTAATTTCATCGTGTGAACATAGCCTAATCCTCAACCATTATCTGAAACCTATCCCTTACCATATTCAGATGGTTTTGAACCTATTCAAAACCATCTGAAAACTAACAACAATAGAAAATTTGTGCAATAGTTTGCGGATTTTCATACCTCCAGCATTCTGAGAAACTGGGAACATGCACAATTTTTCAGCTCTTTTTCATGCAGAAGGTGTGCTATTCAGTGGTTAAGGGGGATGGGTGAATCTGCAAACCACGGACAGAATCATCCCCCAAAACCATTGAAACGACGGTAAAATACCCGTCAGATTCTTTAAACAGACTGGCATTTTACACTTTTTGTGTGGCTGTGCCCTTAATCTTTTTCATTAAGCAGTCCCGCTACACTTAAACCGATAACCTACAAAACTTGTGTATAAAGGCAATCTAAATCATGTTTAGTTGTAATAAAGAGCACAATCAACAAGATAGACAAGCCAAAACGCTCTCAAAGATGCAATAAAAGTAAAATTTTTATTATAGAAATCTCTTAAAAATGGTCACGACATAAAAGTGATACATCAACACCAAACAAATATGCTACAACCATTTAACGTATTTTTTTTGGTGTTGATGTATCACTTTTATGTCTTGACCATTTTTTAGAGATTTTTATAATAAAATATGTACTTTTATTGCATCTTTGAGAGCGTTTTGGTTTGTCTACATAGCCACTTAGCAACACTTAAGGGGTTACATTTGGTGTTATTGCTCTTAAACTCTCTCATACTGGTCACTGGAAGTTCAACATGGCACATCATGGCAAAGAACTCTCTGAAGATCTGAAAAAAAGGATTGTTGCGCTACATAAAGATGACTTAGGCTATAAAAAGGGTGCCAAAAACCCTGAAACTGAGCTGCAGCACAGTGGCCAAGCCCATTCAATAGTTTAACAAGACATGTTCCACTCAGAACAGATTGTCTTTTCAAAATAAGCATATGAGTGCTGCCAGCATTGCTGTAGGGTGCTGGTGGGGGGGGTCAGCCTGTCAGTGTTCAGACCATATGCCAAACACTGCATCAAATTGGTCTGCATGGCTGTTATCCCAGAAGGAAGCTTCTTCTACAGATGATGCACAAGAAAGCAAACAAAAAGTTTGCTGAAGACAAGCAGACAAAGGATATGGATTACTTGAACCATGTCAAGAGAGTTAAGGCAGTACTGTAAAATAATGGTGGCCACACAAAATATTGATACTTTGGGCACAAGTTGTCCATTTTCACTTGGGGGTATACTCACTTTTGTTGCCAGTGGTTTAGACATTGATGGCTATGTGGTGAGTTATTGTCACGTACCCGGACGTAGAAGTGGATCCACTGGACCACCGCAAGCGATGGTGTAAGCCACGCCAGGGAACGGAATCTAAGTAGGTCCCGGATTTTCACCAGAGCCCGCCACAAAGCGGGATGGACTTGCTGCGGTGGGAGTCTACCAGGTCGTTACCCCTGACGTGACTTGCTTTCGGTGGCAGCCAAGGTATAGCGGTGTGCAGACTCGTCAGGCAGGCTCGTAGTCGGGGACAGGCAGAAGATCAGGGCAGGCGGCACAGGTTCGTGGTCATGGACAGGCACTAGGTCAGGGCAGGCGGCAAGATGCATGGTCGAGGAACGGAAGCTAATGGTACGGTACACGGTAAGTCAGAACAGAGCTTGTAACGCTTTCTCTATAGGCTGAAATGGCACTAAAGATCCGGCAACAGCCCCAGGAAGGGGCAGGCTTAAATAAGGGCAATGACCGGGATAGCCAAGTACCGGTGCACTGGCCCTTTATATCTCGCAGTGCCGGCGCGCGCGCGCCTTAGATGTCGGGGAAGCGCGCGCCGGGAGGCTGAGACCGCAACAGGAGCGCGGCCGGGTAAGTAGAGAGGAGCCGGGCCGGCCGGGTGAGCGCGCTCACCGCCCGACATGCGGGCGGCGGTGCCGCTCGTGCGGCGACCACGGGTGTGCCCGCGACCCGGGACGGGGGTCGCGGGCCCACCCGTGACAGTTATTTTGAGGACACACCAAATTTAGACTGTAATACGAGCTGTACACTGTCTACTTTACAAAGTGTCATATCTTCAGTGTTGTCTCATGAAAGGATGTATTAACATTTACAAAAATGTGAGGGGTAAACTCACTTTTGTGAGATGCTGTAAATCAAAAAGGGGTATTTATGTTTAAACCAATTTTTTTTTATAATTTTTGGCAGTATTTCTTTTTATTTTGGCAGTCCTATGCAGTTAAAAATGACATATAAAATCTTGTCCTTTATGAGCTGTGATAATTAAGAGATAAAACTTCTGAATGGCCCAGAAGACTAACTCACTTTACTGTTGGTGTTGCTTATCTTTATGTAGTCTCGGTACAAACATTAAGTTATTGCTTAATGATTGCTCTATTGTTATATGGACAGAGACGGATAAGATTAGACTAGTCCGACCATCACGAGAACATAAAAAAAGGTCACATGATCTTTTTCTGCAGGTATGTCTGTGTGTATGCTAATCAGGTGCTGCTAATAATAGGTACACCTCTTAGGTCATGGCTGGCCTACAAGAAGAACCTTTAAGCAATTCTCTAACTGCTGTGCTATCCGAACTCACAGAGGAGAGGTCAGAAAACCAATCCAGAAAGTTATGTACCCAATTTAAAAAATAAATCTGTATCGTAGTCGCATATTGCTTGTTGATATGTGAAAAAAATATATATAATGGTAGTGTGCATCTAAAAATACCCCATTATTCAAGTATATTATTTTAGGGACAAGTACAGTACTACAAAAAGTCTTAAATTTACTCATTGGCAGTAGAATTCTTGTAAGCCCTTATCATGGTGTCATGAGTGGAGGAGAATCCCTTTGCTGTCCATATTATTATTTTGGAGCTTACAGAGAGTTGTGCCTTAAAGGGGTTTTGCCACGAACTAAAATTGACGTGGGAAGTTTGTAAATTAAATAATAAACATTTTCACCATTCTTATTTTTAAAAAATTCTGCCCCGTTTTTTTTTTTTAGCTGCCCCTTTTAGTGCCCCATTGTTTACAGCTCATCTGGGGGGGAAATACAAACCGGGGCCCTAAAGTGTTTTCTTTCTGGTCGAAACATGCTCAAAATTCCCCTCCCCCAAAAAAGGGCTCTGAGTTTTAAAAAACCCCCATTTTACCCCTGTCCTCTGAAATTCTTTTGTAATTATTTAAAAAACGTGCAAAAAAATTTAAAAAAAGGGAAAACCTCAATAAGGTTGTGTATTTAAAAGAAATCCCAATCCTTGGTTTTGGTTTCCCGGGCCGGGGGATTTAAACCCGGGAGGACCCTTGTCCCTTTGAAGGAAAAGTTTTACCTCGGCTAAAAATGAAACCCTATTTGGGTTCTATACATAGACAGACCTTTTTTTACAAAAGAGAGGAAAGGCAGGTGATGTCATCCGGCAGGGTCACATGAAAATGCAATTCAAAAAAAATCACAAAAAGCCCCCTTCTGAGCAACAGAGAGGAAGGTGGATGCAGGAGGTATAAAAATGAGATTTGGTGGAAAAAACCCTTTTTAAAGTTGCAAAAACTTTAAAGGTAAAAGAGTGATTTTGCAACATTAATATACATTATTAGAGTAATAGACTACACAAGGAACCTTTTTTTTCTCTTCCCCGCTTTTTTCTTTATTTTTTTAAATCCTATGCCCCATGTGTCCCTGTTGGGTTTATATTTAGAGTGGGGGGGGAATTTCTCAAAAATTTGATTCGGTAACTTCCCCCAAAATTTTCCAAACAAAAATAAATTCGGCCCGAATTCCCTTCGGAACAAAAACGCGTTAAAAAGCACCCTTTTTTCCAGGCTGACAGGGGCCGGGCAGGGGGGCTGTAAAACGTTGTCCCTTGCTTAATATGCAGAGGGAGTTTGGTTTGGTCTTCATAAAGGGTTGGGGTTTTTGTAGGACATGCAGATGCTCCCGGGCCGCTCTTAGAATCGCTTAAACTAAAAAAATTTCCCTGGGCACTTAAGAGGGCAAAAATGACCAAAAAACTAAAGTGGGAATGTGGGCCTGATAAAGTCAGCCAGGGGGAAAGCGGGAAAAAAAAAGGGCTGAGAGCTCGGGTTTGGCAACATTAGTGACAGAGTGTGGAGGGTGACGGCGGCAGCCACAGCAGCATGGGTCGGGCCCGTGGCACAATAAACATTCGGGGGGGTGGCAAAACGGGGAGGAACCCAAAAGAAGGGCCCACAATGTGAGAGCGGAGGTCACGGCCCGGCACCCAGCATGAGGTCAGGCAGTGGCACAAGCATTCTGGAGGTGGAAAAAACAGGAAAAAAACCCACAGAATGGCACAATGATGGGAGCGGAGGTAGGGCCCGGCAAGGCATGAGGCAGGCGGGGTGGCCCAATGACTTTGGGGGGGCCCAAAACAGGAGGAAGCCACGTTTTGGACAAATGACTGGAGGGAAAGGGTCCGGGGGGCAGCGGGCATGAGGTCAGGCAGTGGCAAAATTTGACTTCTGGAGGGGGGAAAAACCCAGGGGGAAAGCCAGAAAGGGCCCAAAATTGATGGGGAGCGGAGGCCCAACGGCGGCAGCAGCATGGATCAGGCAGTGGCACAATGACTTTTGGGAGGTGGAAAAAAAAGTATTGGGCCCCACAAGGGGACAACCCACACAGTGTGGGGGTCGGGACAGCAGCAGCAGCATGAAAATCAGGAAAGGGGCCCACAATGACATTTGGAGGTGGCAAAACGGAGGAACCCCACAGAATGGCACAATGACTGGGGAGCGGGGGTCACGGCGGCACCCCAGAATGAGGTCGGGGCAGGGGGCACAATGACCCCATTTGTGGAGGGCATGGCAGGAGTACGCGCAGCATGAGGTCAGAGATTGGCACATGAATTCTGGAGGTGGCAAAACAGGAGGAAGCCACAGGGGGGGCAAAATTTGACTGAGGGGAAAGGTCCCGGGGGGCCGCAGCATGAGGTAGGCAGTGGCACAATGACATTCTGGAGGGGGGCCCCAAAACAGTATTGGGCCCAAAAGAGTGGCAAAATCCACGGGTTGTGGGGGTTTAGGGCCCGGGCAGCAGTTTGAGACAGGCAGGGGCCACAATGACCCCTGGAGGGGGCCCCAAAAAAGTATTAGGCCACAGAGGGGGCACAATCACACAGGGGTTGGGGGGGTCACGGCGGCGCGCATGAGGTCAGCGTGGCACAATGACATTCTGGAGGTGGAAAAACCCCAGGAAAAAGCCACGGGAACCCCCAATAAATGAGAGCGGGGGTCACGGGGGGGCAGCAGCATGAGGTCAGGCAGGGCACAATGCCCTTTTGGGGAGGTGGCCAAAACAGGAGGAACCCCACAAAATGGCCAATGACTGAGGGGAAAAGGTCCGGCGGGGCAGCGGGCCAATGAGGTCAGGCAGTGGCAAAATGACATTTGGAGGGGGCAAAACAGGGGGAAAGCCACAGAATGGCAAAATGCGAGAGGGGGTCACGGCGGAAAGCAGCATGAGTCAGGCAGGGGCACTTTACATTCGGAGGGGGAAAAAAAAACAGTATTGGGGCCACATGAGGGGCACAATCCCCCACAGTGTGGGGGGTCAGGGACAGCAGCACCCGCATGAGTCGGCCCAGTGGCAAAAGGGACTTTCTGGGGGGTGGCAAAACGGAGGAAGCCACGAATGGCACAAGGGATGAGAGCGGGGGGTTCCGGGGGGCAGAAGGCATGGGTAAAGGGCCAAGTGGCAAAATAAACACAGTGTGGAGGGAAGGGGCGGGAAAAAGTCAAGCAGCGGGCATGAGGTCAGGGAGTGGAAAATGACATTTGGAGGTGGCAAAAACAGGAGGAAGCCACAGAGTGGCACAATGACGGAGGCGGGGGTTTCAGGGCCCAGGCAGCAGCATGAGGTCGGGGCCGTGGGCACAATGACTTTCTGGAGGCGGCAAAAAAAAGAAATTAGGCCACAGGGGTGGCCCCAATCACCAGTGGGGAGGCCCCGGGCCCGGCGCAGTTTTGAGATCGGGGCAGGGGCAAAAATGACATCCGGGGGAAGGGGGCCCAAAACAGTTTTTAGGCCCGAGTGGAAACAATCCCCCCAGTGTGGGGGTCCGGCGGCGCAGTATGAGATCGGGGCGTGGCACAAGGGACATTCTGGAGGCGGAAAAAAACAGTATTAAGCCACAGAGGGGCAAAATACCCCAGTGTGGGGTCAGGGGCGGGCAGCAGTATGGGTCAGGCAGGGGCACATTCTGGGGGGGGGGTTTAAAAACGGGTATAGGCCAAAGAGGGGCAAAATGATATATTTGTGGAGGTCCGACACCCAGCAGCATGAAAATCAGGCAGTGGCCCCAATGCTTTCTGGGGGGGGGGCCCAAAAACCAGTTTTGGGGCCCACAGAGTGGCCCAATCACACAGTGGGGGAGGTCACGGCGGGCCCCAAGTATGGTTTCAGGCGGGGTGGCACAATGCCCATTCTGGAGGCGGCCAAAAACAGTTTTAAAGGGCCACAGAGTGGCACAATCACACGTGGGGAGGTCCCGGCCCGGGCAGCAGTATGAGGTCAGGCAGTGGCACAATGACTTTTGGAGGCGGCAAAACAGTTTTGGGCCCACAGGTGGCACAATGTACAGTTTTGGGGTCACGACAGCAGCAGCATGAGATCAAAAGGGGGCCACAATGAATTCTGGAGGGGGGCCCCAAAACAGTTTTAAAGGCCCCCCAGAGGGGCAAAAATCACACGTGTGGGGGGTCCGGTGGGCCACCCAAGTTATGAGTTTCAGGCAGTGGCCCAAGGGACATTCGGGAAAGGCGGAAAAAAAAACCCAAAAGTATTAGGCCAAGAGAAAAAATTTTCACACGTGTGGGGGGTTTCCCCGGCCCGCAGCGGGCCATGAGACAGGCAGGGGCACAATGACTTTTCTGGGGTGGAAAAACCCAGTATTAGGCCACAGGGGGTGACAAAAATCCCCACAGTTTGGAGGTCACGACGCAGCAGCAAGAGATCAGGCAGGGGCCCACAATAAACATTTGGAGGTGGAAAAAACAGGAGGAAGCCCCCAGAGTGGCACAATGATTTGAGAGGGGGGGAGGGTCCGGGGGGCAGCAGCATGGGGCCCGGGCGGGGGCCAATGCACGTGTGGGGGAAACAGGGCCCAGCAGCCCACCCAGCAGCATGAGGTCGGGACAGGGGGCAAAAATGACACTTGGGGGAGTCCGGCAACAGCAACACCCGCACCCGTAAAGGTTTCATGGGAGTGGACAATGACAGAGTGCTGAGGGGGGTGGCAATACCAGCCCCGGGTTTTAAAGGGTGGTGGGCAGATGGAAAAAAACGGGCACCCGATGTGGGGGCTTTCAGGCGGGGGGCGGCATCAAAAAATTTAGGGGTGAGGCGGTAGTTTGAACCCAGACGGGACCCCCAAAGGGCATTGGTGTGGGGAAAAATTCCTGGCCGATCCACCCCTTTGTTTTATTTGACAAAGGTCAGTTTTCCCACATTTCCCGTGGACAAGGGGTTCTCCTTGGGGTAACGATGGCCCCCCCCTCCCACTGAACAACCGCTCTGTTTCCAAACATACGGGCCCGGGCAGGGCACCCTTCCCCAACTGCAAACTCGGCAAGTTGGGGCCCCACACATCCAGTTTGGTTTCCCCAGTAGCCCAGCGGACCCCTTCTAACTAAAGGGTGGCAGAGTGCTGTCCAAGTAGAAAAAACCCTTTTGGGGTTCTAGGGGGTTTTTTTGGTTTTTTTTTTCCGGGTTTTCCTTTTTTGTTTTGGTTTTTTTGGGGGGCCCCGGGCCCCGGGAAATTTTTTTTTTTTGCCTACCTCACTAGGCGGGCCCCCTTTGGGGTAAGGAAAGCTGCTCTCATTTGACTCCGACTTAGGTTATACGATGGGGGGGTTTACTGCTCCTACCCCCCCCCCCCCTTCCCCCCCGCAGCTCCCCCCGGCACTAGTAGGGTGAGGCTGGGGAAACCCCCCCGGTCAGACCTGTCGGGAGGGGGACGAGGGCCGACATGGGGCAGGGGCCCCAACTGATTACGGGGGTTTTCCCCTATATATTTGGTTTGTTTTTCCCCTCTCAATAGCGGGAAAAAAAGGGGCTCCCTTTTTGGGGGGGCCCGGGTTTAGCGAGGGCCCCAATGGGGTTTGGGAGAGCCAAAAGGGTCATCCCTTTTGCCGGATGCGGACTATTCGGCTGTCACTAGCCAGGCAAATAAGCATGCGGGGGCCATCTCCCAAAAGGGTGACTCCGGGGGGCCCCCTTTGCCCCCCTTTTCCCACTGTATACTGCCACGGTCCCTTGGGGGTCATTTTTGCCCCCGTCTTCCTCATTCCTCAACCTCCTCCAGCTGCTCTCCCTCCCCCCCTCCCCTTGTCCCCTGGGTAGGAAAATCCACTCATTTCACCAGACAATGCTTCTGCCCAATGTCCTCCTCTCCTCCCCCAAATTTCAGTCCCCCCCCGGGGCTATGTGGCCACGAGGGTGGTTTTGTCGGGGCACCCCTCCAGTCCCCTTTCCCGGGCAGAATTTTTTGCATCTGTTCCAGGGCTTTAAGCGGGGGGAAAAAGTGTTATTCATCCCGTGTCCCGGGGGACTGACAAATAAAGTTGGGCCCCCCCTCGAATGGCCTCAACAAACGGCAGGGGGTTTTTAAAAAAAGGGATGAGCTGCCACTGGGGTGAACCCTCAAAGTTTTCACAGGGGGAAAACTTCCCGTCTGCCTGGATCATCAAAAAATCGTTAATGGCTTTCTCTGTTCATTTCAGTCGGTCCAACAAAGGGAGGTGGGGAATTTTCCCGCGGGTGGAAAAATCGCTATCAGAGTGTGTTGGGGGTAGGCCCTTCTGCCGCCCGCAAATCGAGGAGGGTTTTTTTTTGGGTTTGTTAAAGAATGGGGGAAAAAGCAATTTCACCCGTTTTTCCCGGCCATTTTCAGAAAAGTTTGAAGATCGGTGGAAAACTTTAGGGAAAACCCTTTTTACAACCCGATTGAACCCCCGGTTTCGCCTTGCAGGGCGCATGGACCAAACCCTCCTCGGTTTCAGCGAGGACACCATGTTCCTCCCCTTGTTTCCCTCACCATGGGGTTTTTGATTTTTCAGTTTTCCCCGGGGAAAAACCACACATCGATTTCTTGCTGCATGAGGGGAAACCCGTTCCCCCCCTGTGTGACTTCGTTCGCCCCAGGCCCGCCAGGTGTAGAAAAGCGTGGGCACGCTTTGCCCTTTCACATTGGTATGGGTGGAGCAGTTTCTTGTGGAGGCTGGGTTGGTGGGGGGTGGGGAGGAGGAGGAGGCGGGCATTGGGGCAGGTTTCAGCAGTTTTTTACCCAAAGTGGGGGGGGGGGAAAGCAGCGTTTTTCCCCGATCCAAGTTGTTGGTGGGCCTGGGCTGGAAGCCCCTTCACCCAGTTTGGGGCCCTTAATGGCCCGTACTGGCCCCCCCGCCGTAAATTACGCTCCAGAGGGCCCGCTCTTTCCGTGGGACCATGGGGGAAAAAAACCGATAAGTCAAGGACTGACCCCCCTTCTGTTCCCCCCATATTTTTGGGAAATGCTGGTTTCTGCCTTTTTGGAAAAGAAAAATTTCGGCTTGGAACTCTCCATCTCCCGGGTCGGCACAAACCATTAGTTCTTGAATTTGGGGAGAGTCCCCATTTGGAAAGGGAGGGGGGCTGAATTTCCAACAACCCTTTGGGCAGGGAGCACGGTCAGCTGCTTTACCTTTGGATGGTTTTGGGCGGGATACTGTTTTCTCTTTGCCCAAACGCCTTAAATGAACGAAATGCTGGCGCCTGAGTAGCGAGGGGGGCGGAGCATCTGGACCGGGAGATGATTTTTCCCAAAAAAGGGAAAAAGCTCCTTCTGCAGAGGTGGGGGAGCCTTGACTGGGCCCGCAACGGCATGCCCTTTCCACGGGGGGCTGCTGCTGTTGTGCGGCGGCGGGGATGGACCACCCCATCTGAGCCAAATTTTTCCCAGGCCACCGGTGGTGGGCGCTGATGTGTTTGACGCAGGGCCCTGGGTTTCCCAAAGTTAGCTCCCTGGGGCCCGGGTTTTTCCCCCTTTTGCCCACCGATTCCCCATTTTACCCCTTTTTCGGGCCCCCTCCGGTGTCTTAGAAAAGAACTGCCACACCGCCCCAAATAATTTGGTTTTTTTCCGCCAAAAGCTCCGCATGGTGGGTACTGCCGCCGCTTTCCTCGCTGAAACCCCCCGTGCCCCCTACTTTTTTGGAACCCGGGGAAAACGGGTTTTTTTCCCCCTTTGGCCCCCTTGGCCCCCCGACCTCACCCCTGTGCTATTTTCCGCTGACTCACGGCCAAAACCCACCCACTTGCGGGGTGCGCTGCTGCCGGACGCGCAAAAAATGACGCCCCCCTTCTCCCGGGCGGTTTATGAAAAGGCCCCCGCCCCCACCCGGGGTCCCCAAATGGGGGTCGGGGGTTTCAAACATCTTTTATTTGTGTTTCATCGTTTTACTGCTGTCCTCATCACCCCGGGTTTTGGGATGCCGAGGCTGACCCCCTCACAAAAATGACCTCCCATTGCCAGTCTCCCTAAATTTTATACTTTTCCCCCTACCCCGCAAAGAAGCAGGAGATATTGGCCCCTTTTCTTCGCTGCCCCAAAATAGTGGGTGGGGCTGCCCCTCAAAAATTTTTCATCCTCGCTATTTTAGTGGGGTGAGCCCAGAACCCCCATTTGGGAGAAACTCTGGCTGAGGGAACCGGATGGGACAGAGGCGGTGGGGACAGGTGGGGCCAAATGACCCCCTCCCCCGGGCCAAAGCCAACAAGGTTGTGGGCTGAGGTTTTCCCCCCGACTCCCTTGGGTGGGGTTGTTTAGGGTGCATTTTTGGGAGGGAAAGGAATGACCTAGTCAACCCAAACAAGAACCCCTTTGGGGTTTTGAACAAAACACGGGGCCCCTAGTTTACAGCGGCAGTTGTGGCCTCCCCCGGTGACCCCTGCTGCGGGCGGGGGCCCCTTTTCGTGCTGGGACCTGGGGGTGTTTTCCGGAATGTTTGTGCCACTGCCCTCGCAGGGGCAGGGGCCCGCCACCTCTCTGTCTTTGGGCATTCTGTTTGTTCTAAAAAGTACAGAAAACTGTTTTTGATGTATTGTATATGAAAAAATATACACCCCCTTTTTTACCCAAAATGAACCCAGTAACAAGTTTGGGGGAAAACCCCTTTGGGTATAAATTGCGCTCCCCCAAATGGCCAAAGGGAAAAAAAATTTTCTTTTTGTGTGTGTTTTTAAAAAAAACGGGGTGTTTTACTAAATGTTTAAAACCACAAACAGGCTTAAATTTAAACCCCTTTGGACATGGAAAATTTGGGCCCACAGGAAAAATGTATTATTTTTGGGGTTTTTAAAAAAGACGGTTTTTTTTTTGTCAGCACCCAGCAAAACAACGCTTAATTAAACCCCCGGATATAAATTGCGCCAAAAAAATTGAGCCGTACAAAAAATTTGTAGCTTTTTTAGCGTGGTTTCAATTTTCGTGTTTTTTTAACCCCCCCCCACAACCCCTCCCCCAAAAGATACAGTTGGGAATTAACCTTTGCTTGGTAAAATTAGGGGTAAAAGGAAAAAAATTTTTATATTTTGGCCTTTAAAAAAAACGATTTTTTTTTTGTCAGCACACCAGCAAAAAAAACGCTTAATTAAACCCCCGGATGTAAAATTGCGGCCCCCAAAAAATTGAAACCGACCCCAAAAAAGAGTTTTTTAGCGTGTTACAATTGTGTGTTTTTTATGCCACCACAACCAAAAGATACAGTTGTAATTAACCTTTGCTTGTGAAATTTGGTACAGGAAAAAAATTTTTATATTTTGGCGTTTAAAAAAGGGCGGTTTATTTTTGTCAGCACCCAGCCCAAAAAAAAAGCTTAATTAACCCCTGGATGTTTAAAAAGCGCCAAAGGGAAAAGAGGCCCGCACAAAATAGTAGTTTGTAGCGTGTTTTCAAATTGCGTGTTTTCTACGCCACACAACAAGAGATACGGTTTTTAAATTTAAACCCTTTTCTTGTGAATTAGGCTACAGAAAAAAAATTTTTATTTTTTGGCGTTGAAAAGACGGTTTTTTTTTGTCAGCACACCAGCAAAAAAACCGGGTTAAATTTAACCCCCTGGATGTAAATTGCGCCAAAGAAATGGGGGCCGCCCCCAAAAATAGTAGCTTTGTAGTGTGTTTCAATTGCGGGGTTTTTTTTACGCCACACAACAAGAGGGTACAGTTTTTAATTAACCTTTGCTTGTGAATTAGGGGCTACAGGAAAAATTTTTTTATTTTTGGGGTTGGGAAAAAGGACGGTTTATTTTTTTCAGCCCCCCAGCCAAAACAACGCCTTTTAAATTTCCCCTGGGTGTAAAAATTGCGCCAAAAAAATTGAGCCCCACAAACTAGTAGCCTTTTTTAGTGTGTTACAAAATTTCGTGTTTTTTTACGCCACAAAAACAAGAGTACAAATTGTAATTAACCTTTGGGTTGTGAATTTTGGCTAAGGGGGAAAAAAGTTATATTTTGGGTTGAAAAAAAACGGTTTATTTTTGTCCCGCACCACCAGCCAAAAAAAACGCTTAATTAACCCCCGGATGGGAAATTGCGCCCAAAAAAATTGAGCCCCACAAAACTAGTTTGCTTTTGTAGCCCCGGGTTTTCAATTGCCCTGTTTTCTACGCCCCACAACAAGAGATACGTTGTAAATAACCCCTTTTCCCTTGGGGAATTAAAGGGTACAGGAAAAATTTTATATTTTGGCGTTTTAAAAAAAAACGGTTTCCCGGGGGGCCCGCACACCAGGGAAAACAAACGCTTAATTAAACCCCCGGATATAAATTGCGCCCCAAAAAAATTTGACCCCTTAAAAAAAAAAAAGTAGCTTTTGTTTGCGGGGTTAAAAAAATTTTTCCCCTGTTTTCTTCGCCACACAACAAGAGTACAGTTGTAATTAACCTTTGCCCTTTTGAATTAGGTAAGGAAAAAAAATTTTATATTTTGGCGTTGAAAAAAGGCGGTTTATTTTTGTTTAGCCCCACCCGCCCAAAAAAATCTTAATTAAAACCCCCGGATGTAAAAATTTTCGCCAAAACCCAAATTTAGCCCCCCAAAAAAAGTAGCTTTTGTAGCGTGTTTTCAATTGCGTTTTTTTCCCACGCCCCACAAAAAAAGAGTTTCAGTTTTAATTAACCCTTTTCTTGTGAATTAGGTACGGGAAAAAAAAAGTATATATTTTTGGGGGTTTTTAAAAAAGAGGTTTCTTGGGTCAGCACACCAGCCCAAAAAAAGCATAATTTTTTCCCCCTGGATGTAAAAAATTTTTCCCCCAAAAAATTGAGCCCCCCAAAATTTGTAGCTTTGTAGGTGTTACAATTGGTGTTTTTTTACCCCCACCCCAAAAAAGAGATTTCAGTTTGTAATTAACCTTTGCTTGTGAATTAGGCTTTTTGGAAAAAAAGTATATATTTTGGCGTTGAAAAAGACGGTTTTTTTTTTGTCAGCACACCAGCAAAAAAAAGCTTAATTTAAACCCCCCCGAATGAAATTGCGCCCCCCAAAAAATTGAAACCCCCACCCAAAAAAGTAGTTTGTTTGGTGTTTACCCAATTGCGGGGTTTTCTATTTCCACACAACAGAGGGTACAGTTGAATTAAAAATTTTCTTTGAATTAGGCTACAGGAAAAAAAGTTTTATATTTTGGCCCTTTGGGAAAAAGACGGTTTTTTTTTTGTCAGTAACCCCCAGCAAAAAAAACGCTTAATTAAAAACCCCCGGATGTAAATTTTCGCCAAAAAAAAATTGGGGCAGCCAAAAATAAAGTGGTATTTGGTTTTTGTAAAAACGGTTTCTTTAAATGAATCAAAAGGAACTGGCCCTTTGATCCCAAATTGGATATTGAATGTAATGCAGCTGCAGTGGCGCACATGGATTTCAGATCCAATACCCCAAAAAATTAGAAAAAAGAACATTTTTTGGGAACAGTCTTGGGGGAAAAAGCTGAGGGGCACCCCCACAGAAATGCTATATAAAAATTTAATTCTTTCAGTAAGGGGTTTTCAGGGTGTGGGGGGCACCTTTCCCTGATGAGCACAGTGGGGAGGGGGTGTGAGCTCCCCGGCCTCGCGCCCGGACTTTATTTGGCGGTGACGTCAAAGGGAAAACCCGCCGGGGCCCCCTGATTTGGGTTCATCCCCTGCAATGTCCTTTCGGCTTTGCCCTTCTTCCTCCCAGGGGTGGGTTTGGCCCCCTGTAGCCCCCATGTGCTCGCAGCCATTTTATTTAATCAAAAGCACACTTGTTTTACCCCCAAAATACCCAAAGTTCGGAAAATTTGGGTTCCGAACCGGAAATTTTCCTGAAATTTAAAAGGGAAATTTCCCCTTTTCCCTTTTAATTTAATTCGCCCATCTCTAGCTATATTCACAAAGTCATATGTTTTGCCATATGTTTAGTGTTTATTCTGTTTAAGCTCCTAAATAGTGTTGCTTGAATAGAGATTGTTTGGTTCCACACTGACTCAGCTTCACACTGGGTCAGTGTTTTTATGTCTTTTAAGGACTTACAATTTCCTTGACACATCTGGACTGGTGGAACTTTTGTTCCAATGTCACTTCCAATCTGCCGTCGAATTTGATCAACACAATATGAGCAGTATGGTGAAGGTTGTTGTTAGGGTTAGAGGGATTTTGTCACTACAATGATTAGCTTTCAACATCTAGGGAATGGTATTGGTTTTGCAATTTTATCTTAATTTTATATTATAGAATTTTATATTATTTTTATATTATAGAATTTTATAGAAATTTTATATTATTTAATGTTATAATAGTTTTATATATTATATATTTTTTTGCCTATTGGCAACAAGAGTTTGTTTAGCATGGCCCCAGCTGTCTGTCAGGAATTTTGTCAAGTCTTCATACACATTTCTGCCGCACAGACTATGGCACTTACGATGTGCCAAATTTATTAACCGCCGGGTGATACTTTCATACATACTGTCAGAAGCTACACTAATTTAGTGAGACGTCTGATTGTCAAGGTGGCGCCAATTTTCATAAATGTCCATCACTGTCTTAACATGGAGACCATCAGTGAAGCTTCCCCAGACAGAGATGAGGATCCATGCCAGCTAGCTAAACACAAGGTTTTATGGGTTTGTTTGGTTTGGCATTTAAAGGGTGGGGAAAAAATAAAAATTTTTGGCAGGCACACTGTGTACACATCCATCTTCTTAGGAGGGCTGTCTCATGCCCCAGAGTAGGCACTTGGAAATTCCCTACCCCTCTGCAGGTTTATGTTAAAAAGAATCACAAGACAATTAATTCATATTTATATTAATTACTGACAACATTCGGGTTAGGTATACGTCCTAGACCTGCAGAGATGAGATTGTATCCTTCTAATACATAATGATATTATATATGTGTTGTAGGAAGGCACAAGGTGCGGTAGTGGACGGACGTTATGTGTCACCGATCTGCCTAAGATCGGTGAAATAAGCCCTGTTTTTCTGGTGTCAGCGGCAATGGGCCCTAAATACGTTTTGATTTGTAGCATGGCGTAATGCCGTGATCCGGGTCGGGCTTTATTGGAGTGTCTAAAAAGTTGGGTGGGACTGGCTGTACACCAGCCCGGGGCTTACCACCCCTATATAAGGCCCAGCAGGTTCGGGTGGAAGGGGTGTGGTTCCATTCCTATGAAAATCCCAGTGGAGTGAGCGGGGTGAGGGGCCCAGAGCGGGGCCTTGAAAACGTGGATGTACTACAGAGACGGCATACGGATTGTGACTGGAAAAACAAGGACTGTGTTTTAGTTTTTTTTTTGGTGAAGCAAGCCCTGCTGTTTTTTTTTCCTTGTTTATAAAACATCCCAATAACCGCAGTATTGCACGTTGAAGGACTGCCCCCTTTTTGAGCTGATTCCCACAATTGGTTTTTCTGGGATGGGGAAACCCCTGGGGGTAGAGGCTGCATGTCTGGATTAAGGAGCTGCTACGTTTAAAACCAAACAAGCGAAATGGAGGAGCTGTGAAGCACTGGTGCAGGTGAGCACCGCAAAAAAGGCCCCCAATGCTGAATCTGTGCGGACAGCAGGAGACAACCAGCCTATAGGCAGGGCCACATGGGGAAGCAAAGGCGAAGGACCCCCGGCTCACCCGTCAGGAGGACGGACAGCAGGCACTGAAGGGGCGAGACCCCCTGAGAAGATGCCCCCAGAGGACGACTTTTGGAAGCCTTCCTTCCCGTTTTAGGGGTGGCTGCCGGGGAGAGCTACCAGCTCCCAGTGGGCAGAGGTTCGGGCCCCGTTTCTCACTGGCGGCCTCAAAAGGTTACTATGACTTATTCTGAGGTGCCGGGAGTACCTGATCAAGTCGGAAATTTGGTGGTGGGGTGACGGTCACAGTCCGGGCACGGGGGGTTGCATCAGTGGGGTTACAGGGGGGCCCGGCCCCCGGGGGTCCAAATGTTTGATTTTCCTGAACTATCCAAAAATGGCGGCCCCGGGAGGGGTCTGTTCCCCCAGCCCAGAGGGAGGAGGGTCATGAGGGAAACCGCTTTGTGCCGTTTTTCCCAAGCCAGTGCAAGCGGGGTGGCGCGGGGAAATCCCCGCGGCAGATGACTTAAAGGCTTGGTAGAGAGATATCAGACATGGAAAATTTCCCCGGGTGATCCAGGACCCTCTGCCCTCCCTATGGCAGACCCGTGCCCCAGGAAGTCAAAGAAGAGGTACTAAGCTCCCTAGAGATCCCCATTAAGGCCAGGCCGGGCAGCCCCACATCCCGCCCCCTGTCCGGGACATTATCTGCTGGAGATGATGCTGTGGGGAAATGTTGCGGCCCGGTGCCCCCTTGGCTCGGAACCGATGGACTTTTCCTTTGGGCGGCGTACCCCCTTTTGGGCGTTTCCCCGGCTGCACAGCGGGTTGGACCTCCAAGGGATTCCACTTGTCCATCAGTGTGAAGGGCACCCCTGTAAGGGGTCTGAACTCGGGAAAAGCTTGGTTACTCTCTGACACCCGTTTCCCATTTTTTGCCCCCGGGAAAAAACCTTGGGGGTCACCTGTATACAGGGGGATCCCAAAAGCTTTTCCCCGTGGCCCAAGTAACTTTAAAATCCGATGGGGGTAGGTGTCCACCCATGTAGGCATGTCGGGGATTATTGCACGATTTTAAAATTTGGGCCCGGGAATCCCCTCTTTTTGGGGACTGTGGGAAGGTGCCATAAGCAAAAACCCAAAAAAAAAAAGCAGTCCTGAGACAGACCATGAAGTGGTCCCGAGTTCCCCTTCTCTGTCATGGTAGGGGATGGGGAGGGGGAGGCAACCCCTTTATGAGACACTGCCAGACCTGGGAGTATTAGGGGAAATTTTGGGTCGGGGCCCGCTGAGGGATGAGACCCTAAAAGGGTTAAAAAGCGTGGTGGTACTTGATGGGGGGACCCCAAAAGTCAGGGGCTGAGGAAAAATTTCCCCCTTTTTGCCCTAAATCAGAATTTGTTGTTTGGGTGACCAAAACCGTGAGAATGGTGGAACAATTTGGTTCCCAAAACCCTACAGGGGATGGTAATGGGTTTTGGGCCCCAGTCAGTGTTGGGGGGACACTGGGGGGCCCCATAAAACCGCAGAAAGAAATTTCACGATTTTAATGGCAGGGTGCTACCCGGGGGAAACGAGGTATTGCCAGTCCCGTCCCCCAGGCCCGATCACCTCCCTGTTGCCCGTTTTGTAGCCCAAAAAAACCATTGCCCATTTCGAGCACCCTTTTAGAGGTTTTGCAATGGATTTTGTAGGGCCCCTGGTAAAAGTGGGTAAGGGCACCAGTATATTTGGGCATCATGGACTACGCCACCCGGTACCCCGAAGTGTACCCTTAGAAAAACTTCCTTAGGTAATTGCTAGGGGTATGGGCCCTTTTTTTAAGAAAAGGGGGTTTCCCAAAGAGATCCTGACGGATCAAGGGACCCCGTTTATGTCGAGGTTATGCAAGTTTTTTGAAAGGGGTTTCAGGTGGCCAACTACGACCTCTGTGTACCACCCAGAAGAGGCTTGGTGGAACGTTTCAACAAGACCTTAAAGGCCATGTTGACAAAGGGAGTAGAGAAAGAGTCCGGTGGGGGCTCCTGTTGCCATTTCCTGTTTTCTATCCCAGAGGTTCCCCAAGCCTCCCCGGCTTCTCCCTTCTGAGTTACTTATGGCGGAATCAGGGGGGCTATTAGAATTGCCAGGAACCCGGGAAAGTGAGATCACGCCCCATAAAAACGTCATTTGGCATGTGGGACAATACAGGAGCGGATCATTTAGGTACTCCCTATTGTAAGGAACACCTCTTAAGGCGCAGGAGGGGCAAGCAAAGGGGCTACAACAGGTCGCCCCGTGAGACGTTTTGGCCAGGGGCGGGTCCCTTGTCTTTTACCAAAAGGTGGGAGCAAGTTTCCCGGCGAAATGGCAAGGTCCCCTTGAATTGTTGAGAAGGTGGGGGAAGTCAACTTCGGGTCATCATCCCGGAGAGGAAGCCCCCACCAAGTTTACATGTTAACTTGCTCAAGCCATGGGGAAAATAGGACCCCCCCCGGAGACTCTTTCTTTGGGGTCCCAAAGAGCAGTAAAGAGGGAGTAAAGATGGGGACCTTCTCCTTCTCAAATCCAACAGTGTAGACAACTGCTGCAACAAAATAGGGGGCTTATTCACAGAGGCACCCGGGGTAACCCCTTTTTGAAAAATGGACGTCACAGAGCCTCATGAGAGTGAATTTTAAAACCTTATAGGTTCCCCGGGGGCCCTAGGAAATTGTGGCAAAGGAAAGGGAGAATCTAAAAATTGGAGTGATAGAGGGTCTAGGAGCGGTGGGCCAGCCCCATCGTGTTTTGTCCCTAGCCTAACGGTGAGTGGCGCTTCTGCAAGACTACCCCAACTAAAAAGAAGTATCAAAGGCGTGCATCCCATGCCCGGGTAGGCAATAGGCCCCGACACACGTTTTGTATTTGTGAAAAGGCAGTAATGCCGTGTCCGGGTCGGGCTTTTTGGGCAGTCTGTAGAGTTGGGTGGGCGGGGGCTCCCAATCCGTCCGGGGGTTTCAGCCTATATAAAGGCCGAGGTCGGTGGAAGTGGGTGGGTTCCATTCCCATGAAAATGCTTTGGGGATGAGCATGGTGAGAGAGCAGAGCTGGGCCTTGATAACCGTGGTTTTATAAGGACCGGCATACGGGGTTGTGTGGAAAAAAGGACTGTGTTTATGTTTGTTTTTTGGTGAAAACAAGCCCTGCTGTTTATTTTCCTTGTTTATAAAACCGATGCCAATAAACCCTGCAGTATTGCACGTTGAAGGACTGCCTCCGTTTGAGCTGATTCCCACAGTGTTAATACATATATCTACAGCTTCCTTTATGACCTTGTCAGCATGCATTTTTTGTTTTTTGGGATTGTCTGCACTCCACACATCCACACAAGCTGTTTTTATTTACAACAGAGAGTAGCTGGGACCTTCATGTCATGAAAGTATGGAGGCTTAAGAAGGCACCAAGCAAGGTGAAAATGCAGGTCGAGTGTAGTCCCTATTTAAATTGAGGTCACATTGCCATTGGTGGAGAAGCCTTTACAATTTTGAACAAAAATGTGTGCTTAGAACCTCAGATTTTTATGTATCATAGAACTGGCAGAGATGCACTTTGAAGTTCACATATTCACTGTTTAACTGTCTCTTAGCATTTGTAGAGTGCTGCTATGTTTTTGAGTTTGCATTGTTTGCAGCCATCTCAGCATTCACCCATGTCATTTTCCGTTAAAATAGTTTTGGATGCGCAGATCTTTTTTTTTATTATTTGGATTGTCAGCATGGGAGGGAGTGTCTGTCTCTATTTTGATCATGCACTCTGCTTATCCACACGGGCTGTTTTTAATCAGAACAGATTGTAGCTGAGACCTTCATGCTCGGAAAGTATGGAGGCCTGAAAAGGCACCTAGTAAGGTGAGAATTCTATAGTGTAGCTCCCCATCTGAACTGAGGTCACCTTGTCGTTGGTGGATGGGCTCTCACAGTTTTGATCAAAAATGTGTGCCAAGAACTTTAGATTTTCATGTATCCTAGAAGTGGATACAAGTGTTTAACTGTCTCTATTGTGGAACGCAGCTGATATGTTTTTGTGTTTACAGCTTCCTTTAAAACAACAATTTAACGATACAATCTAGAGGACTTCTTTCTTTACCCTCTTCATTTTTCTTAAATTCAAAATCTCCTTTAATTTTTAATATAAATGTCAAATTGTAGTATTTTTTGATAGTAACAAGCTTGTTGAAGAGAGGGAGGCCTTTTCTTTTTTGTATTTTAGTATATATGTGTACTTTTTTCCCCGAGAGAAGTATTTATGGTCATAGTATCCTAGTATTAGAAATAATAGTATTTATAGCATGTACCAGTAATATATTATTCCATCTCTTAATTTGCAGAGGTGACTGTTTGCAATATTTCTATATTTTTTTTTAAATAAAATTGAGGTTAGATATTTGCTCTAAACTTATTACGGTCTTTGTTAATTTTATTTTGATGTTCAAGAGGGGGATGTAACATTTAAATTATCTAGAATATCTTTCAAGAATATATTATTATATATATATATATATATTTTTAAGGTAACTGACTTCTAATAAGAAAGAAGAAACTTGAGGTTAAGTGTTGGCAGTTTAAGTTTTTTGTAAGCTTTAAATGATAAAGTATTCATATTTTAGATCTTTTTTTTTTTTTTAATCTTTTTGAATGGTTCTAAGATCTTTCTTGTATAAAATGAGTTGGGATATAGCTTCTTTAGATGTAGGCATAAATGGTGAAGGTAACAGCAAAGAAAGTTTTATTTTTTAAAACAAAAAAAACAGGATGCTTGACTGCAGTGCACAAAGTTCAGCAAAACATCAGATTAAAGGAAACCTGTCAGGTGGTTTTTGCCACCCAATTTGAGATCAGAATGTGATAGAGGGAGAAAACCTGAACTTAGTGATACATAGGTTTACATGGTTTGATGCTGATTTTCTAAATTAAAAGCAGAGTGTCAGGAAACCTGCCCGCGCCCACTCGATGGTTGACGGACTGACCTGGGGTGTATTGTGATGTTGCACTTCCCTGGGGTTTCCCAAAAGTTCACCCAGAAAAAGGTTTCGCGGTTCCCCCCCCCCCTGTCCAACCGGGCACGGAAAACCCCAGGGATGAGTGCAAGGGATATCCACTCGCCACAACCTGAACGGTGGGAGAAATCTTTTTACCCCAAAATGTTAAACCAACCCTTGTCAGCCCAAAGGGGGCTCCCCACGATTTCCCTTGTTAGCTATAAGACCGTGCTTTTTAAGCTTACAGAAAGGGGCCGGAAACCAGTCTTGGGTAGGATTTTAGAAAAACCGAGAAAAAAAAAGGCGGTGGGAAATATATCAAACAACAGACTGCTCAGATTAAGTTTATAAAATTTAATTCCCCTTGGGGGCACACTAGCAACAATAATACGTGGGCAAACTTTACAATTATTGATCAGAGGTACAAATACGGATATGATTACAAAGAGGCAACAGATGGGACTATTTCCTTAGGTGGCTTTGTGCTGGCCTACACCAGGGTGAATGTGGCCTGGGGTTCGGGGACGCCCCCTGTACGCTCGGCATAACCCCTCTCCAATAGAAACGACAGTGGGCAAAGCCGGGTTTCGACTTAAAACAGTTCTAGGACATCCCATGTCGCACCCCCTGTCACACCCTCTCATGCCCCTGGGACGGTCCACAGACTCCCCCCCTCCCCGCCCAGGCATTTTTGGCTTGTACACAAATGGTCTTTGGGGGCAGGCATGAGGACAGAACTGAGCCAGTGGCACCATCAGAACCAGATGGGCCTCAGCTACGACTTGTTACCACACATGGCTGTCATACTTCATTTCTGGCCCAACCTGTGGGTTACTCCTTCCAGGCCCCTACAAAGGGGGGGGGGTTGAGAAAGGGGGAAGTTTTTTTAAAAAATTAAAACTGGGGGGCCCTGTGGAATTTTTCTCCCATTCCTTATAAAATATTGGGTTCAGTTCACTGGCCCTTTGGTCCGGGGACTGTGAGCCTAGTGTATTTAGCCTGGTCCAAGGTGCCTAACGTTTTAAAATGAAAATTCTTTGGTGTCGACTTCCTTGCTGGGCTGGCTTCCTTTTGGAAGGGCATTTGGGCACTGCATATGAATGAGTTTGAGTTATGAGGGCTGCGGGGGTGGCTTGTCGTTTTTGTGTCATGTTCCTCACAGAGGGTAAAAATCTTAAAAGTGAAACTGAAAGAACTCCTGTCATATCCCTCATACAATGACCGACTGCTTGCTCTGTACACACACTGATCAAGACAAACTGACAATCATTGTATGTGTATGAAGTGAGCAGGACTCTCAACATTTCTTAAGCAGTCCCATCAGGATTTATTCAGTTTTTTACTTAGAAATCTTGCCCAAAATCATATAAACCTATATATCACAAAGCTCAGCTTCTCTCCTTCTATCATATCCTGCTCTCAGACAGGGAAGTATAAACCACCTGTCAGGTTTAGTTCAGGTCCCTTCAGTTTTAAATGCAAGGTTGCTACAAGTAGTTTTAGAGCAGGCAGAGATATACCCAAGGGATCTCACTCTGTTAGAAGTTGTTTGTAAGTCAAAGACTGTGTCCAGTGGTTGGTTGCTTCCAAGCTCTACAGAGAATATGTGATTCCTTCTTCAAACATGCCACAATACAATCTCTTTCTGCTCACAGTCACTTTTTCCAACTTGTCCTGTAGTTTTTTGGGAAAAGCCACCTGCCAAATCTATAGCCTTTGTGAAATCCCGAGATTGGCGGTCCCCTTTGCCTGTGGTTACGTACAAATTTTTTCTCTGCAGTCTCGCTCTATATGTGCTCAGTTGTGTGGCTTTCATCATCTTATTTCGCAGGGCAATCTGTTAGAAGTTGTTTGTAAGTCAATGACTGTGTCCAGTGGTTGGTTGCTTCCAAGCTCTACAGAGAATATGTGCTTCTTTCCTCAAACATGCCACAATACTGTCACGGATGCCGCTGCGACCCTCGCCCCGGGCCGCAGGTGCATCCATGCCCCGCTGCCGATCGGCGCCGCGACCAACATGTCTGGTCGCGGGCGCGCTTGTTCCCCGCTCTGTCCCCCGGGCTACTTACCCGACCACGCTCCTGCTACAGCCTCTGTCCCGCAGCGTGCGGCTCTGCCCCCTAGGGCGAGCGCGGCCCGGCAGTGTTTTTAAAATTTTAAAGGGCCGCGCACGGGAAATTTGGGTGTTTACCCGGGCGCTGCCCCCTTTTTTAAAATGCCTCTTTTGGTCCCCCTGCCGGATCTTTTTTGCCCTTGCCCTACGAGAAAGGTTTCTGAAGTCTTGTCTTTTTAGTGTACCCTAATTTGCCCCCGTTTCCCGCCACGAATTTGCTGCCTGTCCTGACCTTCCTGCTTGCCCTCGACCACGAACCTCTGTCGCCTGTCCTGACCTTACCGCCTGTCCCCAACTAGGTCTACACCTTACGATTTTGTACCACACTACACCTCGGCTGCCTCCGCAAGCAAGTCACGTCAGGGGTAGCGACCTGGTAGACTCCCGCCGCAGCAAGTCTTTCTCGCTTTGCGGCGGGCTCTGGTGAAAACAGAGACCTACTTAGATTCCACTCCCTGGCGTGGCTTACGCCATCACTTTCGGTGGTCCAGAGGATCCACTACCGTTTCTCAGGACAGTAAGATCTGGCCATGGATCCCGCCAAAGTGCCACTGCCTAGCGTCGCTGACCTAACCACCATTGTGGCACAACAATCTCAGCAGATCACCCAGCAGGCCCAGCAGCTCAGCCATCTCTCCGCCATGATGCAGCAGTGCCTGGCCACCCAGAAGCAACAACCCACTCCTGTGGCATCCGCTGCACCTTTGGACTCCACACTGGCCGCTGGTCCTAGGCTCCGTCTGTCCATGCCCTCTAAATTTGATGGGGACTCCAAGGCTTGCAGAGGCTTTATCACTCAATGCTCGCTGCACGTCGAGTTGATGGGGAACCAATTCCCTACTGAGAGGTCAAAGGTCGCATTCGTGGTCAGCCTCCTTTCCGGGAAAGCCCTGGCCTGGGCTACCCCTCTGTGGGACAGAGATGATCCGCTCACAGTTACCCTCGCCGCCTTCATCACCGAGTTCCGCAGCGTGTTTGAGGAACCTGCCCGAGCCTCTTCTGCTGAAACTGCCTTGCTGAATCTACGCCAGGGAGACTCCTCAGAGGGCGACTACGCGGTCCAGTTCTGCACTCTGGCCTCGGAGCTATCATGGAACGATGCGGCATTAGCCGCCATGTTTAAGAAAGAACTCTACAGCCAGATCAAGGATGCCTTATCCACCCATGATCCCCCTGTCTCCTTGAGTGACCTTATCTCCTTGGCCACTCGGATCGATATCCATTTTTCTGAACGGCGAGAAGAGCTCCGCCAGGAATGCGAACCTGCCAGGGGTCGCCGTTTTCCCCGCCTAGCTCCTGTATTCCAGAGGCCACCTCAATTGTCCTCCCTGCCGGCTATGGAGGAACCCATGCAAGTGGACAGAGCCCATTTGACTCCACAGGAGCTGACCCGGCGGCATGAAGAAAATCTATGCCTCTATTGTGCCAGCCCCGAACATTTCCGCTGGGGCTACCCTCTTCGTCCTCAGTGTCCGGGAAACGCACGCACCTAGGATATGTGGGAGAGGCGTTCCTAGGTGAGAGCAAGTCCTCTCCTCGTTTGACCATGTCCATGCTTGTCGGATCCGGACCGGGAGTTCAATTCCAAGTTTCTGCCTTCCTGGACTCCAGTTCGGCTGGGAATTTCGTGGATGCTGCCTTGGTGTCTAGATACAACCTCCCCGTGGTCCATCTGGAAAAGCCTCTTGTCATCTCCTCTGTCAGTGGGGAGATCCTCCGTTGACCCGATCCATACCGTACCGAGCCCTTGCTCCTTTCAGGTAGGGGCACTTACATAAGGAGAAACTGGTGTTTTATGTGCTCTCTCGGTCCTCCTCGCCTGTCCTTCTGGGTCTTCCGTGGCTGCAGCGGCACGCCCCTGTGCTCAACTGGGAAATGGACGAAGTCTTACATTGGGGGCAAGGATGTCGATCTCGCTGTTTGGTGGCACCCCGCCCGGTGCTTCCCGCTTCTTCGATAGCACCCACATCTTTGGCAGGCCTTCCTGCTCCATACCAGGAATTGTCAGATGTGTTCTCCGAGAAGCAAGCTGGGACTTTACCTCCGCATCGCCCTTACGACTGCCCAATTGATCTGCTGCCCGGCACCCCTCCGCCTCGGGGCCGAGTCTACCCGCTGTCAGTATCCGAGACACAGGCTATGTCGGCCTATATTAATGAAAATCTCCAGAAGGGATTTATTCGGAAGTCCTACTCCCCTGCCGGGGCTGGATTCTTCTTCGTAGAGAAGAAAGACGGCTCCCTACGGCCATGCATCGATTACCGAGGTCTCAACAAGATTACCATTAAGAACCGGTATCCTCTGCCTTTGATTACTGAGCTCTTCGACCGGCTTCGGGGAGCCAGAATATTTTCTAAACTGGATCTGCGGGGAGCTTATAATCTCATTTGTATTCGAGAGGGGGACAAAGGAAGACGGCTTTTAACACCGCGATGGGACTTGATTTACTGGTGATGCCTTTTGGTCCTGCAAGCTCCAGCAGTTTTCCAGGAGTTGTAAACGAAATTTTCCGGGACCCCCTGTATTCCTGTGCGTTTCTATTGGAGATTTTTTAATTTTTTCCCCCTGACCCGGGAAATCCCACAAAGCTGTACGAAGGTCCTTCGGCGTTTGAGGGCTAACGCCTCATCCAAAGCTCGAAAAGGGTTCTGTTCCATCGCAACCCTTTAAATTTCCCTCGGTACATTATTTCGACAAGCCTGCAGAGGATCTGCCAAACTGTCTGCCACCCTGCTGGCCAAGCCCTGTGGGCCCCCGAGCATAAAAAAGTTTCCCTGGGCTTCGCCAACTATTATGGGAAGTTTTGCCGCACTTCCCCTCTTTGTCTCCTAAGGGGCTTTAACCAAAAGGGTATAATCGAGGTTATGGCCCCCAGCTGCGGAAGAAGCTTTCCTAAAAGCTAAAGTCTGGTTCGCCTCCGCCCGGGTATCACACGACCCGGACACAAAAACCTTCTTTTTGAAAGCCGTGCCTCCTCGGTGGGGGCCGGAGCTGTATTTCTCAAAAGGGCCCCAAAGAAAAGCTTACGTGGTTTTTTTCAAAACCCTTTCCTCTGCTGAGAGAAATTCGCTATCGGGCCGGGAATTTTCTGGCCCCAAGCTAGCGCTAGGGAATTGGTATCTCCTGGAGGGGCTCGCCCCCCCGGTCAATGTTTATACCGACCAGAAAAACCCCCTTACCTCCAGAGGAAGCGTTTTAAACCCGCCCCGGGACAATGGTCTCTATTTTTTTCCAGTTTTAATTTTTGTTCTTTTCCCCCGCGGAGAAAAAGTCAAGGGCCCGATAACCTCTCCCGTGCCTTGATGTGGAGGGACAAAACCAGCCCAGGGATATATCCCCACGAAAGGAAAAATCTTGCTGCCCCATAGAATTGCCGAATCCCTCCGGGCAGATTTTTTGGGCCCGGTTACGGAAGAAAAATACTGCTTTGGGGACATTGCTTCGAGTGGCAGGATACCCGGGATGAAGGAATTTACTCTCTTATTCCCCCCTTTTTATTGGTGGCCGTTGGCCCAAAAACGTTCGTGAATTCGTGGATCGTGCTTTTCGTGTGGCCCAACAAGTTTTTCCCTTCAAGCCCGGGAGGTTGCTGCAGCCCCTGCCTATTCCCCATTGTCCCTGGACCCACGTGGCCATGGATTTTATTACTGACCTCCGCTTCCTCTGTAATACGTGATCTGGGTAGTCATGGTATCGCTTTTCAAAAATGTCCCATTCGTCCCTCTGCCATGTCTACCCTGTGCTCCTCGTTTGGCCAGCATATTTTTTCAGCGCATTTTTCGGCTACATGGGTTGTCCCGCCATATAGTCTCTGACCGGGGGGTCCAATTTGTTTCTAGGTTCTGGTGCGCCCACTGTAACTAGCTACAAGTAAAATTGGATTTCTCCTCGGCCTATCACCCTCAGACCAACGGGCAGGTGGAGAGGGTTAACCAGATACTTGACGCCTATCTGCGGCACTTTGTTTCTGCTCGTCAGGACGACTGGGCCAATCTGTTACCTTGGGCAAAATTTTCATATAATTCGTTAGACTCAAAGTCTGCCGGTGCCGCCCCCTTTGTCATTGTCTACAGGCGACATCCACGCCCACCCCTCCCCCTCTCTGTGCCCTTTGAGGTCCCGGCTGTGGAAGATTTGGTCCAGAACTAAACTGCCATTTGGAACAAGACACGCCAATCTCAACTCCGGGTTTCCGCTCGTAACAATATACAAGATGACAGAAAGTGAAGGCCTCCTCCCATCTTCTCTCCTGGTGACAAGGTGTGGTTGTCTGCGAAGTATTTCCGCCTCAAGATCTCTGGTTATAAGCTTGGTCCCCGGTTCTTGGGACCGTTCGAGGTGCTAAAACACCTAAACCCAGTGGCATACAAGCTCCGCCTTCCTCCCATTATGCGGGTCCCAAACTCCTTCCATGTCTCTCTTCTGAAGCCGGTCATCCTAAATCGTTTTTCTCGGAAAGTTGTTCCTCCCATTCCTGAGGCTGACACCACCAATGTCTTTACGGTAAAGGAAATTCTGGACATGAAAACAGTCAGAGGGAAACGTCTTTTCCTCATTGACTGGAAGGGATTCAGGCCCGAGGAAAGGTCCTGGGAACCAGAAGACAATATCCTGGTCCAGAGATTCCTTCAGGCCAGAAAGAGAGGGGGGCCAAAGGGGGGGGTTACTGTCACGGATTCCCCTGCAACCCTCGTCCCAGTCGCAGATGCATCCATGCCCCGCTGCCGAGCGGTGCCGCGATCTGTCCTCCGGGCTACTTACCCGACCACGCTCCTGCTACAGCCTCTGTCCCGCGGCGCGCGAGGCCCCGTACCATTTCCCTCTGTTCCTTGACCACGCATCTTACCGCTTGTCCTGACCTTCCTGCTTGTCCTCGACCATAAACCTCTGCCGCCTGTCCTGACCTTACCTCCTGTCCCCAACTACGTCTACGCCTTACAATTTTGTACCACGCTACACCTCGGCTGCCTCTGCAAGCAAGTCACGTCAGGGGTAGCAACCTGGTAGACTCCTGCCGCAGCAAGTTCATCCCGCTTTGCGGTGGGCTCTGGTGAAAACCGGGACCTACTTAGATTCTGCTCCCTGGCATGATTACGTCATCGCTTGCGGTGGTGCAGAGGATGAACTACCGTTGCTCGTGAGAAATACAATCTCTTTCTGCTCACAGTCACTTTTTCCAACTTGTCCTGTAGTATGTGGAATAGCCACACTGCCAAACTCTATAGCCATTTTGAAATCCCGAGATTGGCGGTCCCTTTGCCTGCTGGTTACGTACAAATATTTTATCTGCTGTCTCTCTCTATATGTGCTTAGACTTGTGTGGCTTTCATCATCTTATTTCGAAGGGCATTGTTTACAATGAAGCAGTCATCAGTGTGTGATGTAGCCAAAGGATGTCCACTTCTCTGCCTTTCTGTGATTCTTCCAGTCTCGCTGTATCTCTGATAGAACCTGCTGATGACACTCTAAGCTCAGTGGTCACTTCTGTCTGAGAGCATCCTGCTTGATGCCTCACAATGGATAGGTACTGTCGATCAATTTTAAGGTTTTGTCTTGGTCTCATGATGTAAAAATGTGAACAGCATGATGAGGAGGACTGTTTAAATCCCAATGCAAAGTGATCCCTTAAATTTAGTGGGCAATTCAGGGCTCAAACACCTGTTGTGAATTTTTCCATTAAGCCCCTTGTTAGAGATCAAAAAGTTGTGCAGAAAGTACTGAAACATTGAACAGTTGGACATGTGCATTCTAAAGTTAAGCGATGGTCTCATTTAGTTAATTTAAAACATGTCCAAAAATTTTATGTTCATCCTGAAATTTCAACCAAACTCAAATATCCCTAACTTTTTGTGAGCAATATATAAGTGCTAGGAGAAGAAAATTGCCAGCAGCTCCGATGGAAAATGCAAAAATCGCCTTTATTATTAAAAGGTAAGTGGAGACATAACAAGACAAGACATGGTGGCTGCAGACGCTGACGCGTTTCAGGTTTCACATAACCCTTAATCGTAGCACAACAGCCATATGAGCAACATACATATATATACCATGTGATGATAAAGCTCACCCGTGTAAAGGATGATCCGATCGGCGGTCTCCCAGCCGCGCATTGCGCCATCCCGACTTCCGGAACGCCGAGACACACGTGCCGGTACCCGGCTTACCAAGAAGCCACACCCCCGAGGGGGCTGAGTCGCTGACGTAGTAGCCGAGACCAAACACCCGCATCCCCGTCTCCAGAGCAAGAATGCGCACACAACCGGCATCAGGAAAAGGCACAGATCGGTCATCCCACACAGGACAACAGTGAAAAAGATATAAAAAGAAATCATGTTTAAAAGGACAGGAACAACAAGGACTACACAGGCTACAGAGTTTTAGCCAAAAACATGGGCTATAGAGTATATAGCAAGCCCAGTGAACTAATAATGAAACAAAAGCTCACTGCGCAAATTCAAACCCATGGGAGCAATAGTATTTAGATGGTATATCCAAAAGGCCTCACGATCTTTAAGTTTATTAATTAAATTTCCTCCCCGTTTACCCAAGGTGACTTTTTCTATAGCATAAGTTTTGAAACTCTGTGTATGAGAGTTGTGGGCCTCTATAAAATGACGGGATGCACCAGACAGTGTACGACTATTTAGGATTTTTTATCCATTTAAATTTTCCCAAAATCCGCACCCTAAATTTACGTGTGGTGCAACCAACATAATTCAAATTGCATATATCGCAAAAAATTATGTATACAAAACCCGACACAGTATTACAATTCATATATTGTCTGATTGGATAACATTTGTTACCATCAGAAAACTCACGCATGGGAAGTACATAGTTGCATGTTTTGCAGGGATGACCCCCGCATTTGAAGAAGCCCCTATTACGGAGCCACATAGGTTGGGTGGAATTAGAATTGACAAGATTTGGAGAAACCAAATTACCAATGGTTTTACAACGTCTACTAACTACCCGACATCCATCTTTAAGAATAATAGCAAGAGTGGGGTCTTGTTTCAAAACTGGAAGATGTTTATAAATGAGGTTTTTGACATGATTGAAATTTGCATTATAATCTAACACAACAGTAGGAATTCTGGTTTTGGAAACCGTTTTTTATACGTGGTTGCAATAATTTGGCTCTTGGTATATGTGCTACTTTGTATAGTGCACGATTTAATACCCAATGCGGATATCCTCCTCACCAATAAGCGTGGCAAATCTGATTGGATTCCTTCTGATATTCATATTCACTTGTGCGTTGCGCTAGCCCTAATGAGCTCTCCAACAGGAATGGATAATTTGGTATGTACAGGGTGACTACTGTTATAATGT
The DNA here is from genome assembly GCA_025379985.1 of Phyllomedusa bahiana. Classification (NCBI taxonomy): domain Eukaryota; kingdom Metazoa; phylum Chordata; class Amphibia; order Anura; family Hylidae; genus Phyllomedusa; species Phyllomedusa bahiana. Next base: position 31,612 of record JAODAL010020773.1, read on the forward strand.
AGAATGGTATTACCCGCTACTTCTTCCTTTAAAGTTTTTGGGGAAATAAACAATGGGGAGAACCCTTAAGTGCAAACCCAAAAGGAAATTTGTTGTTCATGATATCGTAGTAAAAAAAGTTTGAAAGGTTGTTTTTAAATATAGTACGAAGGTGGTATGGCAACACAGACCCCCAAAAATAAATAGCAGGTCATCTATTATCTCCCATACCACCCCCGCAGAACATACGGATTGTCACCCAAAAAAATATTGAGGGACTCCCAACCAAATAACGGGTTACCCAATGGGAAAAAAATTTTCGCCCCATTGACCCCCGGTTTGTTGTAAAAAAAAGGTTCCATCAAAAAAAAAAAAAATTATGCTGGAAAAGAAATGAGTAACCGATTTTATTACTTTTTAGTTCATAAAGTTATACGTAATTATTAGTGATAGTCTGAGCCAATAATGCTACAGGGAGAGGTATCTGGTGTACAATGATACTACACGCAACTTAGCCACAAGAATTCAGTTTCCACATTTTGTTAGAAAAAAACCCAAAAAATTTGAATCAATAAAAATCCAGGCATCGTGAAACCCAAGGGCGGATTGTGCGCCAGCCATTGGCACATGCTTTCACTTTAGGGAATTTCCCCCTGAAACATCGGGCGTGGGAGGGGGCAAGATTGTTTGTGCACCTTGGGAATCCATAAAGGGGGGAACGGGGCGTCAGAACCCAGAATAAACTCAGACTCTTTTTGAAAAAGACTGTAAAGCCCTCCCTTCCCCTTCTAAACTTTTAAATTTAAAAACTAAAAGATGCGGGTCAGTAAAATTTTTTTAATGGTTTCAAAATTCTATTTTTTTCCTTTTTCACACCACTTTCCCCCATTGCCCTTTTTTAAAACCCCATTATAGTTTTTAAGTCCCCCTTTTTTTTTTTTGAAAAAAACCCTTCCAAATTAAAGTTTTTTTGAATTAAATTTTAACCTTATGATCCTTTCCATAGGAAAAATGGGTTTTTAAAAATTTCTTAAAAACCAAAGGGGGGGGTTAAATTTTTTTTGGTTTAAACTGAACCTTTAAAAAAAAAATGTTGAAAATTTTAAAATTTACATTTACCTTTTTTGGGGTCATTTCAAAAATGCTTTTTTCCAATTTTTTTTTTGAAAAGCCCTTTTTTTTAAAAAAAGGGGCCGGGGGGAAATTTTTGCCAGGGTAAAACCCCTTTTTGGGGGGCCCCCTTTTTTTTGCCGAAAAAAGTTTACATGGGTTATCATTGATACCTGCTTTTTTGGGGGGGGTTTTTTTCCCCACCCCTATTTAAAAAAAAAACCTTTTAATTTTTTTACGAAAAAAAACCCAAACCTTTTTGGATTTCCCCCTTTAAAGGGGCCCCATTTTTTTTCCACAAATTTTTTTCAGGGAAAAAAAGGGGAATAATTTCTTTAAAAATTAGCCCCCCCTGCACATACCAAATTATCCATTCCTGTAGGAGAGCTCATTAGGGCTAAGCGCAACTGCACAAGTGAATATGAATATCAGAAGGAATCCAATCAGATTTGCCAGCGCTTATTGGTGAGAGGATATCCGCATTGGGTACTAAATCGTGCACTACACACAGTAGCACATATACCAAGAGCCAAATTATTGCAACCACGTATAAAAACGGTTTCTAAAACCAGAATTCCTACTGGTGTGTTAGATTATAATGCAAATTTCAATCATGTCAAAAACCTCATTTATAAACATCTTCCAGTTTTGAAACAAGACCCCACTCTTGCTATTATTCTTAAAGATGGATGTCGGGTAGTTAGTAGACGTTGTAAAACCATTGGTAATTTGGTTTCTCCAAATCTTGTCAATTCTAATTCCACCCAACCTATGTGGCTCCGTAATAGGGGCTTCTTCAAATGCGGGGGTCATCCCTGCAAAACATGCAACTATGTACTTCCCATGCGTGAGTTTTCTGATGGTAACAAATGTTATCCAATCAGACAATATATGAATTGTAATACTGTGTCAGTTGTATACATAAATCATTGCGATATATGCAATTTGAATTATGTTGGTTGCACCACACGTAAACTTAGGGTGCGGATTTTGGAACATTTAAATGGGATAAAAAATCCTACTAGTCGTACACTGTCTGGTGCATCCCGTCATTTTATAGAGGCCCACAACTCTCATACACAGAGTTTCAAAACTTATGCTATAGAAAAAGTCACCTTGGGCAAACGGGGAGGAAATTTAATTAATAAACTTAAAGATCGTGAGGCCTTTTGGATATACCATCTAAATACTATTGCTCCCATGGGTTTGAATTTGCGCAGTGAGCTTTTGTTTCATTATTAGTTCACTGGGCTTGCTATATACTCTATATCCCATGTCTTGTGTTTTTGGCTAAAACTCTGTAGCCTGTGTAGTCCTTGTTGTTCCTGTCTTTTAAACATGATTTCTTTTTATATCTTTTTCACTTGTTGTCCTGTGTGGGATGACCGATCTGTGCCTTTTCCTGATGCCGGTTGTGTGCGCATTCTTGCTCTGGAGACGGGGATGCGGGTGTTTGGTCTCGGCTACTACGTCAGCGACTCCGCCCCCTCGGGGGTGTGGCTTCGTGGTAAGCCGGGTACCGGCACGTGTGTCTCGGCATTCCGGAAGTCGGGATGGCGCATGTGCGGCTGGGAGACGCGCCGATCGGATCATCCTTTACACAGGTGAGCTTTATCATCACATGGTATATATATGTATGTTGCTCATATGGCTGTTGTGCTACGATTAAGGGTTATGTGAAACCTGAAACGCGTCAGCGTCTGCAGCCACCATGTCTTGGCTTGTTATGTCTCCACTTACCTTTTAATAATAAAGGCGATCCTTGCATTTTCCATCGGAGCTGCTGGCAATTTTCTTCTCCTTTCACTGTTGGACTGGTGCTTCCCAGAGTGCAGCCGTGCAGCCCGTATCCTACAGGAGTGGTGAGCTGGCATATGTGCCTTCTTTGCTTCAGTATTTGCTTCTGGTGCCGTGCACACCCTCTGCTTTTTTACATATATATGCATATTGATTCAAATGCCGTATTGATGTTGTAATATAAGTGGAGACATCTATTATTACTCTCATTACAAGTGAACTGTCATTGTGAATATGGCCTCGGCTATGCGCTTAAATAGAGGCGACAAGGTGGCACAAGTCTTTGACATTCAGGATTCAAGTGAGCAGCCCAACACAGAATGGCGCATTTACCTGAGAGAGCTTGAAAAGGCCTTGACACATGAAGTCCGCATCTGGTGGGACCTAACCACATTACAGCAATATATCCATAAGAATATGGTACCTCGTGGTTTGCGGCTCAAAAAAGTACCAACCTTTATCTACTCAGACGAATTCATGCGAAAGTGGAATGATGTATTGTCCGCTTGTTCGTGTAATCTGATGCAATTAATAATCCAAGAAGAACAAAATAAATTGGATCAGTTGTCATCTCAGATTCAAGATCTTGAGACAAAACTATCTGAATTTTCCAACATGTCAGAATACATTCAACTATATGAGAAAGTTAACAAAAATTTGGCCACTTTAGAAACATCGATCATGGCCACAAAAAAACGGAAATTCAAGAGAGACACTGCAGATTACGAGCACGGCACCATATATGATTGGCACTCTAGGGAAAATACTCCTAACACTCCAAAGTCTATCCTTAAACAAAAATCCTGGCGAGCTAGAAGAGAAATGAGATATGCTAAACGCGTGAGCTTTAGCTCAGATTCTTCGGCGAATATGCTGGACTCTGATGATGAAACAGATGAGAATACATCCGAAAAACAGAATGTAGGAGCCCGTGCAAAAAGCCATGCAAAAAACGATCTAGACGTGGAGGAAGAAAACACGCCCGGAAATACAAAGCGCAATACCAGAACCAAGAAGGGGAACACTCCAAAGATATAAATGTGCTGAATCTGTCTAGTCAATCGCTAAGTGAGGAACAGGAAAATTTTTTGAAATTGGGGTTCAATTTTGTTATAGATCAGCCATTGGACTCTTTTTCTGTTCTAAAAAGTGTCAATCGCTTTATACGGGACTTGACTGTTAAAAGACACTTTTTTGAAATGAGCAATAAAAAAACTTAGGGAAGTAGAGGGAAAATTTTTCAATAAATTTTTCAAACTGATGTTTCAAAAAAGGGTTTGCATATTAACCCACAAGAGCTAGATATTACCTCAAAACCCCCCCCAGTTGGTTTTAATGTATTTCATGTGAAAAAACCCACGTTTTATCCTGTTCAGCCAAAAGGGTAGCATGGGGAAATTTTTCCAAAATTTAAAATTTAACAAGATGTTAAAAATTTTAGCCCGAATGTCAGGAAGGATCAAATCTTTAGTAAACAAGACAAACATTGGTGGACTTCAAGGCACATAAGTGGTCTTCAAAATGGCCGAAAAGGGGGAACGTGGTGGGGGTTTTGTTGAGCGATTTTTTTCGACAAAGTTGAAACGGGAAGGTTTTTAGGGATCGAAGTTTCCCGATCAGCGAAATTAAGGGAAAAACTGTAAATCATTTAAGATCGCGCCTTTTTCTGCGCTTCCTGTAATTTTGGGGGCCACAAATCAGATTACAGAATGAGCAGGGTGAGATGTGTGGTGCGACTCATGATGGGATGTGTATGGTTGCGATTGGGGGAAAAAAACACAGACCCCCGTTTTACAAATCAGCGTTTCCTGTTTTTTAGCCTATGTCCTCAGGTTCAAGGATAGGACCTCGTTCTCCGTGGCCAACGCCCGGAAATTGTCTTTTCTGCACAGAGAAAAACCCCTTTTATTCTGGATCCTTCCAATTTAGTTAGATTAGGGATTTTAACTTTATTAGTTAGCTAGAGAATTTTTAAAAACAAATTACCACGTAAATTCACGGGGGTGGGGAGCGGGGGGGGGGGGGGTGGCCCCGCGGGGAACACAACAAGCTCTATCATAAAGAACACTGGATAAAGTTCACCAAATTATGAGACATTGAGTGGAATTTTTTATTTTAAAGTTTCTATTGAAATATTCCCGGATATTGGGCAGCCTGAACTTATATTGGATAAAAATAATTTTTTAGTAACGCAGGGCTCTTTGTTTCTGCAAAACCCACTTTTTTACATAAACATTTCAGATGGTTTTCTTTTTTCCCATTACACCGGGACTGTTTTATATTTTCCACCTTTCACTTAAAATTACAAACCACAATCTTTTGTCAGCACAGGTTGTTTGTTGCCAAAGTGCAAAAAATACGTTATCATAACAAACATAACAGTTACGTGTTTTTTGACTTTGCGCACCCAGCACTGTTCATTGACGCAGCATCTACTAAATCTTTAAAACAGCAATACTATATCTCACCACAGGTGAATTGAAAGTGCAAATAAATACCGTTTATATATCAAAACATAACAGTTTAACGTGTTTTTTGACTTTTGCGCACACCATCACTGTTCATTGACGCAGCATCTACGTAAATCTAAACAGCAATTCTCAATTCACCACATGTTAACTTGAAAGTGCAAAAATACCGTTTATTAAAACAAAACATAACATTAATACTAGTAAAATGACCTTTGCGCACCATCACTGTTCAATGCCGCAGCAACTACGTAAATCTAAAGCCCACAGCATTCTACTAATCACCACATGAGGGGGGGGGGGTGAATTGAAAATATGCCAAAAATACCGTTCTATTATATCAAAACATAACAGTATTACTGTGTTTTTTATTTGCACCTTTTGCGCACCCAGCACGCTCATTGACTCAGCATCTACGAAAATCTTAAAACGCAATACTATAGTTCACAAACACAGATAATAGAAACGGTGCAAAAAAAACAGTTTATTAATATCAAAACAAACAGTTACGAGTTTTTTGACTTTGCCGACCCATCCCTGTTCACTACGCAGCATCTACGTAATCTTAAAACATCAATTCTCTATCATCACACAGGTGAATTGAAAGTTGCAAAAAATACCGTTTATTATATCAAAACATAACAGTACGTGTTTTTTTGACTTTTGCCGCAGTTTTATTTTTGTTTTTGTTGTTTTTTTCTCAGCACTGTTCATATGACCGCAGCAATCTACTAAAATCTTAAACAGCAAATCTATATTCACCACAAGGGAATATGAAAGGTGCAAAAAATAAACCGTTTTTATATCAAAAACATAACAGTTACGTGTTTTTGACTTTTGCGCACCCACACTGTTTCATTGATGCAGCAAACTACTTAAATCTTAAAACAGCAATTCTATATTCCACCACAGGTAAATTGAAAGGTGCAAAAAATACAGTTATTATATCAAAACATAACAGTTACGTGTTTTATTTGACTTTGCGCACCCACACTGCTCATGACGCAGGTCATCTACTAAATTCTTAAAAACAGCAATTCTATATTCACCACAGGTGAATTGAAAGTTGCAAAAATAACAATTTATTATATCAAAACAAACAGTTAGTTTTGGTTTTTTTTTTTTACTTTTTGCGCACCCAGCACTGTTCATTGACTCAGCAATCTACGTAAATCTTAAAACAGCAATTCTTCTATAATCACCACAGGTGAATAGAAAGGTGCAAAAAATACAGTTTATTAATCAAAACATAATAGTTACGTGTTTTTTTGACTTTGCGCACCCAGCCACTGTATCATTGACGCAGCATCTACTTAAATCTAAAACAGCAATTCAGTATTCACCACAGGTGAATTGATAAAGGTGCAAAAAAATACAGTTATTATATCAACAACTTAACAGTTACGTGTTTTTTGACTTTTCGCACCCAGCACTGGTTCATTGACGCAGCATCTACGTAAATCTTAAAACAGCAATTCTATATCTCACCACAGGTGTAATTGAAAGGTGCAAAAAATACCGTTTATTATATCAAAACATAACCGTTACGTGTTATTTAACTTTTGCGCACCCAGCACTGTTTCATTGACGCAGCATCTAGTAAATCCTTAAAACAGCATCTATATTCACCACATGGGGGGTTGGGGGGGGGGGGGGGGGGGGAGGGGGGGAATTGAAGGTGCAAAAAAAATGACCCGTTTATTATATCAAACATAAACAGTTACTGTTTTTTGACTTTTGCGCCCCAACACTGTTCATTGACGCACATCTACGTAAATCTTAAACAGCAATTCCTAAATTCACCACAGTGAATTGAAAATGTTGCAAAAAATACAGTTTTATGTATATCAAAACATAACAGTTTACGTGTTTTCTGACTTTTCGCACTTCCAGCACTGTTCATTGACGCGCATCTACTAAATCTTAAAACAGCAATTCTATTACACCACAGTTTAAATTGAAAGTGCAAAAAATACAGTTTATTATTTCAAAACATAACAGTTACGTGTTTTTATGAACTTTTGTGCGCACCCAGCACTGTCATTGACGCAGCATCTACGTAAATCTAAAACAGCAATTCTATGTTCACCACAGTGTAATTGAAAAGGTGCTAAAAATGCAGTTTATTATATCAAACATAACAGTTTACGTGTTATTTTGACTTTGCGCACCCAGCACTGTTCATTGACGCAGAATCTACGTAAATCATAAAACAGCAATTCTAAAATTCACACAGGTGTATTGAAAGGTGCAAAAAATACAGTTTATTATAACAAAAACATAACAGTTACGTGTTTTTTTGACTTATTGCTGCACCCAGCCACTGTTCATTGACGCAGCATCTACGTAATCATAAAACAGCAATTCATATATTCACCACAGTGTAATGAAAGGTCAAAAAAAATACGTTTATTTATCAAAACATAACAGTTACGTGTTTTTTGACTTTTTGCGTACCAACAATGTTCATTTACGCAGCATCTATAGTAAATCATAAAACAGCAATTCTATATTCACCACAGGTGAGAATTGATTGTTCAAAAAATACCGTTTATTATATCAAAACATAACAGTTACGTGTTTTTTTTGACTTTGCGCACCCAGCACTGTTCATTGACGCCCGCATCTACGAAAATCTTAAAACGCAATTCTATATTCACCACAGGTGAATTGAAAGGTGCAAAAATACAGTATTATTTTTATATCAAAACAAAACAAGTTACGTGTTTTTTGTGACTTTTGCGTCACCCAGCACTGTTCATTGACGCAGCATCTACGTAAATCTTAAAACAGCAATACTATGTCACCACATGTGAATTGAAAGGTGCAAAAAATGACAGTTTATTATATCAAAACATAACAGTTACGTATTTGACTTTGCGCACCCAGCACTGTTCATGACGCAGCATCTACGTAAATCTAAACAGCAATTCTATATCACCACAGGTGAATTGAAAGGTGCAAAAAATACAGTTTATTATATCAAAACATAACAGTTACGTGTTTTGACTTTTGCGCACCCAGCACGGTTCATTGACGCAGCATCTACGTAAATCTTAAAACAGCAATTCTATATTCACCACAGGTGAATTGAAAGGTGCAAAAAATACAGTTTATTATATCAAAACATAACAGTTACTGTTTTTTGACTTTTGCGCACCCAGCACTGTTCATTGACGCAGCATCTACTAAATCTTAAAACAGCAATTCTATATTTCACCACAGGTGAATTGAAAGGTGCAAAAAATACCGTTTATTATATAAAATCACAACAGTTTAGTGTTTTTTGACTTTTGCGCACCCAGCACTGTTCATTGACGCAGCATCTACGTAAATCTTAAAACAGCAATTCTATATTCACCACAGGTGAATTGAAAGGTGCAAAAAATACAGTTTATTATATCAAAAACATAACAGATACGTGTTTTTTGGACTTTGCCCAGTCCATATTTGTTGATAGACACCTTGCAGTTAAATTTGAATCCAGCAATATTGTTTTGATTATAGGGATTTGAGAATAGCTGTGATTTGCTGTCTTTTAATAAGAGACTTTCCAAAACTATTCCATACCTTCTCAAATTTTTATATTTCTGAACATGGAGCGAAATGCAGGTGGTAAGCGAGCAAAGAGGGGTAGCACATGGAGGTAGAGGTACGAGAGAAGGTGCTCCTTCCAGTGCTGGCGACAACACGCATGCCAGCGGATCGTCAGTTGCAGGACCGTCAGGCCTGTCATCGCTGGTCAGGGCCCTGTGAATCTAAGTAACGAACATCGTCGCCAATCTGTCCTTCAGTGGTTAATGCAACCTGCATCTAGCAGTCTTACCTCCTCGTCCTCGCAGTCACGGCCACAAATGTCGTCATCCATCATCATCTGTCCAACATGAAGCAGCCCAAATGTCAACTCGTGTACCCACCACTGTGGATAATCCATTTTCTGAAGACCTCTTTGTGACAAAATGCGGTTTGGGTCAGAAGGCATGTTAAAAGATCAAGAGGCCAAAAAGGATGATTTTCTCTGCTCTGACGCCCAGTTACTGATGCCATCAGAGGAGGTGAAGGAAGCCGGTCAATCGGCAAAAATCCCGGGCGGTCGGCAACGCCTTGCAGTGCCCCTTGCTTGTAGCCCGCAGCTTCTGGATGCAGAAAGTCAGGACGACCAAGTCACCTGTGTTGATGATGATGATGATGACGACATTGCGGATCCATCCTGGTCTTTTCCGCAGAATTTGCTTGCGAGCGCTTCATCAGTGGACGAGGAGGAAGACGATGGGGTAGTGTCAATACGGGTCCCGCCACAAAAAGGGAGAGGGGGGTCGCAGAAGTCCGCTGATATGATTCCGCCAGCCACGGTCAGCGCAAACCCCGCTCCTCGCTTATCGCCGTCAAAAAGGTCCAGGACCTCTCAAGCCTGGGCCTTCTTTGAGCAAGCCTCTGATCACCCAGCGATGTCATATGCCGCCTTTGCCGTAAACGCATAAGTAGAGGCAAAAACCTTAAGTGGTTAACCACCACCAACATGTCTAGTCACATGCAGCGAATGCATGAGTTGAAATGGAGGGAACACTTGGCCAAAAAAGGCCAGACCGACGCCGGGCCTCCAACCACTGTCACACCCTCTGTCTCCGCCTCCTCCTCCTCCGCCACCACCAAGCGTTCCTCAGCTGCCCATGTCTCTCAGAGTCATGATCAGGGATCAGCCTCCGCTTCAGCCTCCACCGTCGCCCGAGTACCACCAGCACCACCAGAGACCCATCCCACCCCTTCTCCTTCCGCCAGTTTGACGACCTGCACGCCGTACAGCGGCCAGTCTAGCAGCCAGCCTTCTGTCTTCCAGGTTTGGGAGCAGAAGAAACACTTTAACCCAAACCATCCCAAAGCCAAAAGCCTGAATGTCGGCATTGCCAGGCTTTTGGCCTTGGAAATGTTGCCTTTCCGTCTGGTGGACACAGATGGGTTCCGCCACGTCATGGCCCTCGCTTGCCCCCAATACCAGATGCCGAGCAGGCATTTCTTTGCCAGAAAAGCCGTCCCTGCCCTGGCCAGCCACGTGTCATCTAAAATTTCAAGCGCGTTGTCTGCATTTGTGTCCGGAAAAGTCCATCTCACCACCGACACATGGAACAAGTAAGCACGGCCAAGCCGCTGATATCTCTGTGACAGCTCACTGTGGAGCTGGTGGATTCCTCTGGGGGTGACGGTGGCTCTCAGGCTCAAATAAATAGGGGTGGGGGGGGGCGGGGGGGGGGGGGGGGGCACCTGCGTCATCCCCATCCGCAGGTGCAAGTGTGCAGTGCTCTTTCCCCCACGGTCCTCTGGAGGCATCACGTGTCCCCCGAGACACCCTGCCTGAAAAGCCCAACCACTTCCAATTCGCCGCTAACCCCCCCGCCTTACAGTCTCGAGTAGGCACAACGCCACGCTACCTGCGGCGCAGGCTGTTATCCCAGCCCAAAGAGTCCAGTCCCGTTGTATAGTGCGCTCACGGGCGAAATCTGCTGGCCGCCCATAAGATCGGTAGGGCTGGACACATCCCTTTCCTGTCACATGTCATTAACATTGTCGTCCAAAATATCTAAGAGCTACCCGGGTTCTGGACTGCTGCCTGAAAGAAGCTCGAGGTCAGATGTTCGCACTTCCCCGTTCGCACCCTGCTTCGTCCCGCTGGCTTCGTTTGCAGCGTCAGCTCGGCCTCCCCGTCAACCGTCTCATTGTTGACGTGGCAACACGCTGGAATTCCACCCACGGGGAGCAATGCTCCAGCGATTGTGGCAGCAGCGCAATGCATTACGCAGTACGAAGTGAACACATGGCCTGACAAGCAGCGGTACGGACCTCGTGGTGTTGAACCACGAGAGTGGAGGCAGGTGGAAAGAGCTCTGCAACCATCCTTGCCAGTTTTGAAAGAAGGCCCAAAAAATGTCAGTGCGGACAATGCCCTTGTCAGCATGAGCATTGTGGTGATCTTAAGTTCTGGACGATCGTCGGACACACTCTGAAAACAACAGGTCCGCCAGCGACGGAGGAGGAACGGACGACAGATGCGGGACCCGGAGCCTTTCTCTCGTCAAATCCACAAGGCCCGACAGTTTCACAAATTTCATCGTCTTCATTAGGCAGTGTTCGGGGTCCAGAGCTAGTGGCAAGGTGCGCATCAGCTCTCAGGGTGCATCATCTCAGGCAAGTCAGGGCTGTGTTTGAAGCTGTGCCGGGGCAGCGAGGAGGAGAGGAGGTTTTCCTAGCCAACAAGTTACCCCGCCGTCCTGCCTTGGAAAGAGTAGGCGCGAATTAGAGGCGAGGAGGAAAGATGATGAAGATCAGTTGCTAGTGCCCCATCGACCCAAGGCTTGGGGGTAATCAAGGCTCCATCTCTCACATGAGTGCTTGGATGCTCCATTTTCCTCCAGAAATGATCCTCGCATTAAGGCCATCAAAATGAAACAACAGTTACTGGGTAGCCACCCTCCTGGATCCGCCGGAACAAAATAAAAATCAGCACTTCTTCCACCCACCCAAATAGAGAGTAAAATGCAGGAAATGAAGACCTTGGCCTGACTGATCAACTGGAGACATCTGTTGCGTCTGCTTCACGTTCCCCAAAGTCACGGTGGAACAACATCAGCGACGTGACAGCAAGTAAGTGCCCAAGTAGTCGTAGCGGCACAGTCAGCAAGGTGGCAGAAGCCTAATGGGGTGCCCTCTGCATCTTTGTTTACCACCTCACCGACGCAGCATTGTATGCACACATACAACACACAGAGATAAGCTTAAGATCATGGTGAACGACTATCTGCGTCTCAAAACCGATGTTTTTTCATGTGTTACCGAACCAATAGAAATCTGGGTATCCAAAAATGGACGAATGGCCCGAGCTGGCTCGTCAACGCCATAGAGGTGTTGTCCCTGCCCAGCAGCCAGGTCATATCTGAGCGGACCTTTCAGCACTTCTGGAGGAGTCATTATACAGACAAACGCATACGCTTTCCCCGATAATGTTGGATCGTTTGACTTTCATCCAAGATTGAATCAGGCATGGATCTCTGATGATGGTTTTGATGGCCCCAAGTAGCCGAGGTCATCCACCGATTAAGTAGCCAGTCTACTTCAACATTCCTTATCAACAGAATGGTCCCTCTTGAAAAACTTTTTTTAAAATGATCATTTCTTACTGCAATTTTATATTCTCTTTCCCAACAGTTCATTTTGCTGGTTTTGCTGTGAGGGAACTGTAAAAGACAGCAAGGTTTCATGACAACACCGTATTCCATTTACTCACTTATCTTAAGAAGTTTTAGCCGCATTGTCAATGGTTTTGAGGTCAAGTTGCTGTGAGATACAAGCAATAATCATGGTCCTTTGGAACAGAAATGTGACTTCTAAGTGCCTTTCTCCCTCACAATGTTTTTAATAGTGGGCTGAGAAGTCATATTTATAATTTTTTGGGGTCATGTTGCTGTGAGATACAGCTATAAAAATTATGGTCCTTTGGAACAGAAATGTGGCTCTAAGTGGCATATCTCCCTCACAATTTTTAATAGTGGCTGAGAAGTCATATTTATAATTTTTTGGGGTCATGTTGCTGTGAGATACAGCTAGAATTATGGTCCTTTGTAACAGAAAAGTGGCTTATAAGTGCATTTCTCCTCACAATTTTTAATGGTGACTGAGAAGTCATATTATAATTTTTTGGGTCATGTAGCTGTGAGAATACAGCAATAATCATGTCCTTTTAGTAACATAAAATGTGGCTTCTAAGTGGCATTTCTCCCTCACAATTTTTTAACAGTGGCTGAGAGTCATTTTATAATTTTTTGTGTCCATGCGCTTTGAAATGCAGCAATACTACAGATCCTATTATAAAAAATGTTGTTTCTAACAGACAATTTTGTTTCTTCACAATTGAGCTGCCAAAGTTGGGCTCAAGGGTCATGCCTTTTGAATTTTTGGGGGCATTTTGTCTGTGACATGCAGCAATACTACAGGTCCTATTCTAAAAAATGTTGTTTTTTCTAACAGACATTTGTTTCCTTCACAATTGTCAAGCGTGGCTCAAGGGTGATGGTGCTGTCAGAAACAGGGAATAGGTAGAACACTGTTAATGGACACATATTGCAAAAGACTTGTTTTTTGCAAGATCTTTAACATAGCTACAATCCTGTATTGAGACAACCCATTTAATACAATGAAAAAAAGAGAAACAAAGACTGGTGGGATCCATCCTATTTTAAAAATGTGTTTTCTAGAATTAAGTACTAAAAACTTGCATGTACAAAAATAGCTGTTAAAAAAAATTCCTCTGAATTGTACAAGGGAGGTACAGGAAAACTTGACCAGATGTAGTTATTCAGAGGACATGGATATGGAGCACGGACAGAGAAACAAAGTACAGAGACCATTTCCCCAGAACTTGAGTAAAATGAGAATAAGAATGCCAAGATAAAGGCATTGGGTGTAAACAGAGCGTTAACCACCAGTACTTTCCAAGTGAAGCTCAATTGGTCCACACTCCATATGGCGGGCAAGCGCTACCCAGGTATTGACTGAGTACAGAGGAGGCTGGAGTTTCTCACACTTCCGCTTCCGCACATCTGCTTCAGCACGACAGTTTCGTTGCTGCGTCCATCAGGCATTTTAACCTGCGTGTTAATAGAACGGACGCAAGCCTGGGCTTTCACCGCACCCACAGAACTCCGCCCTGGGGTCATGCTTGTGGCCCAGACAGGTATAGTCAATTTCCCGTTCAACTAAAATGGTGGTTTGAAAGACTCCTTTTTCCAGCCACTTTTTAAATGTGGGGGCATGCAGGTTGGGGCTCATGCTGTGGCCCAGGACAGGTATAGTCCAATGTCCAGTGAAACAAAAATGGTGGTTGAAAGACACCTTTTTCCGGCAACTTTTTAAATGTGGGGAGTCATGCAGGTTTGGGCTCATGCTGTGGCCCAGGACAGGTATAGTCAATGACCAGTGAAACTAAAAATGGTGGGTTGATCTAAGACTCCTTTTTTCCGGCACTTTTTAAATGTGGGGTCTCAGGTTTGGGGCTCATGCTTGTCCCAGGACAGGTATAGTCAATGTCCAGTTCAACTAAAATGGTGGTTGAAAGACTCCTTTTTTCCGCCCATTTTAAAATGTGGGGTACATGCAGGTTTGGGGCTCATGCTGTGGCCCAGGACAGGTATAGTCAATGTCCAGTTTCAAACTAAAATGGTGGTTGAAAGACTCCTTTTTCCGGCACTTTTTAAAATGTGGGGTCATGCAGTTTGTGTCTCATGCTGTGGCCCAGGACAGGTATAGTCAATTGGTCCAGTTCAACTAAAATGGTGGTTGAAAAGACTCCCTTTTCCCGTCACTTTTTAAATGTGGGGACATGCAGGTTTGGGGCTCCATGCAGTGGCCCAGGACAGGTATAGTCCAATATGCCAGTGAAACTAAAATTGGGGTTGAAAGACTCCTTTTTCCGGCACCATTTTAAATGTGGGGGTCATGCAGGTTTGGCTCAGCTGTGGCCCCATGACAGGTATATTCAATAGTCCAGTGAAACTAAATGGTGGTTGAAAGAACTCCTATTTTCCGCACTGTTTTAAATGTGGTGTCATGCAGGTTTTGGGGCTCATGTGTGGCCCTGACAGGTATATCATGTCCAAGTGAAACTAAAATGGTTGGTTAAAGACTCCTTTTTCCGGCCACTTTTTAAATGTGGGGGTCATGCAGGTTTGGGGCTCATAGCTGTGGCCCCAGGAAACAGGTATAAGTCAATGTCCAGTGAAACTAAAATGGTGGTTGAAAGACTCCTTTTTTCCGGCACTTTTTAACATGTGGGGGTCATGCAGCTTTGGGGTCATGCTGTGCCCAGACAGGTAATATCAATGTCCAGTTCAACTAAAATGGTGGTTGAAAGACTCCTATTTTCCGGCACTTTTTTAATGTGGGGTCCAATGCAATGTTTGGGGCTCAATGCCTGTGGCCCAGGACAGGTATATGTTAATGACCAGTTCAACTAAAATTGGTGGTTGAAAGACTCCTTTTTTTCGGGCAGTTTTTAATTGTGGGGGTCAGCAGGTTTGGGGCTCATGCTGCCGTTCCAGGACAGGGATTTTCAATTTTCCATTCAAGTAACATGAGTGGTTCAAATCAAACTGCCTTCTGCACATTTTAAATTGTGGGTGGATGCCAGGTTTAAGGGTCACTGTGGTACAAGACAGGATAGTAAAATGGTCTGTGACTTTTTTTCTGTGACTTTTATAACCTAAGTGTGTTGCCTAAGATTGTAGCACGTATCCATTTGACTGTTTTGTGGATGTTAATTTCAGCTACTCCAGCCTTGTTTGGTGTAATAATGAAGGTGTTGTTGCCTCCACCATAGACTTTAATGTCATCCGCGCATAATCGATGCTCACTATCGAAAGAAACCTTATCGATAGCGGCCGACTATCGATATCATCCGATCTCGATAGCCAACGCAATCGCTCAACACTACTCGCAAGCAAATTCAGCTGAAAAGAACCACGTTGGATCCGCAGGGATGTCGTCATCAATCATCATCAACACAGGTGGATTTCAGTCATCCTTGACATTCTGCATCCAGGAGCTTTCGGCTACAAGCAAGAGGGACTGCAAGGCGTTTGCGACCGCCCGGGATTTTTGCCATGATTGACCGCTTCCTTCTCCTCCTCGATGGCATCATTACTGGGGCGTTAGAGCATAGAAAATCGTCCTCTTTGGCCACTAGATCTTTTAACATGCCTTCTGAACCCCAACCGCCCAATTTTGTCATCAAAGAGGTCTTCATGAAAATGGATTATCCCACAGTGGTGGGTACACGAGTTGACATTGGGCTGCTCATGTTGGACGGAATGCTGGTGATTGCTGATGACGACATTTTGTGCGTGACTGGGAGTATGAGGAAGGTAAGACTGCTGGGATGCAGGTTTTCATTAACCACTAAAGGGACAGATTGGCGCCTTTCTTACAAAAAATTCACGGGGCCCTGACCCAGCGGATACGGGCCTAAACGGTCCCTGCAACTGTTTGATCCGCGGGCATGCTTTTTTTCGCCAGCACGGGAAAAGGAGCACCTCTTTTTTTAAACCTCTCCCCTCCATGTCCTCCCCCCCTTTCTTTGGGCTCGCTTACCCCCTAAATTTTCCCGCTCCTTTTTTCAAAATTTAAAAATTTGAGAAGGTAGGAAAAGAATTTTAAAAAGTCTCTTTTTAAAAAGACGGCAAATCACAAGCTTTCTCAAATCCCTAAAATAAAAACAAAATTAAAAATTTCCCAAATATAACTGCAAAGTAATCTATCAACAAAGCTGGCCTGCGCCAAAGGGGAAAAATCACTTTAATTGAAATGAATTCGGATAAATACCAAGGGTATTTTTGGCACCTATCAATTAACCTTTTTGGTGACAAACAAATTGCGTTTTTTAAAAAATTTAACTGAAAAAGTAGATCTATCCAAAAGCGGCCGCCCAAAGTAAAAAAAAACACAAATTTGAAAATGTTTTTGGGAAAAAAAAATTTATTTTTGGGGAAACCTATAAAATTCCCCTGGGGTTGACTACAAAATTGCTGGATTCAAATTTAACTGAAAATTTAATCAAAACAACAAAGCTGGCCTGCCCCAAAAGGGTTAAAAAAAAAACGTATTTTAAATGTTATTTGGATAATACAAGGTATTTTTGGCACCTTTTCCTTTTTTCCCCCCCAACCCTGTGGTGACAAAACAAGGGGGGGGGGGCGGGGGGGGGGGGGGGGGGGAATTTTCCCAAATTTAAGTGCAAGTTTCCTAAAAGAACAAAGCTTTAGTGTGCCAAAGTAAAAAAAACTTTTTCTTTTTATTTTAATTCGTATAAAAACAAATATTTTTGGGCACCTTTCAATTCACCTGTTTTTGACTAAAAAAATTTGCGGGAAATTCCCAAATTTTAATTGAAAGGGGGAAATAAATCAAAAAAGGGGAATGGGCAAAATTTTTTAAAATAAAACCCTATCGAAATGTATACGATAATAAAAGTGGAGTTTTGCCCTAAAAAAAAGAGACCTGAAATTTCCCTAAAAAGATGTATATCCTATAAGTTCAGGTTTCCCAAAAACCATGAAATTTTTCAATAGAAAACTTTTTAATGGGTAAAGCAATTTTTTTTTTGCATGCAATGTCTACACTAAGCCCTTGGTAAAAA
Organism: Phyllomedusa bahiana; assembly: GCA_025379985.1. NCBI lineage: Eukaryota > Metazoa > Chordata > Amphibia > Anura > Hylidae > Phyllomedusa > Phyllomedusa bahiana. Next base: position 49,144 of record JAODAL010020773.1, read on the forward strand.
TTTTATCCAGTTTTTCTTTATAGAGTTTGGGTTTTTTTTGGGTAAAATTTACAAGATATTTTTTGGGGAAACCTTTAAATTCACCGTGGTGACTATAAAATTGCTGGATTAAAAATTTAAGTGAAAGGGGGTGGATATACCCAACAAAGGGGGGAAGGGCAAAATTGAAAATGAACACCAAATTTTAAAATTAAACTGATAATAAAAGGGGGAAGTTTTGCCCCTAAAAAAAGAGACCTGCATTACTAAAAAAGGGATGTGTATCCTAAAAGTTCGGGTTTTCCCCCAATACCCCGGGGAAAAAAAATTTTTCAATAGAAAACTGTTAATAATAAAGCTTTTGGGCATTGAAATTTTGCCCTACCAAAGCCCCGTCGTGCTGGCCCGCGGGGGCCCCCCCCTCCGCTCCCCCCCCCGACCCCTTTTCCCCCACCCCCCCGGTTGCCCCCCCCCTTTTAACGCTTTAAAATTGCCCTTTAAAATTCCTACCTAATTTATATAAAAATCTTCCAACCCTCTAATCTTACAAAATTTGTAAGGATCACAGCAAATTAGTAGTTTTTTTCCTCTTGAAGAAATAAAATAATTTCGCTGGCTTTTTTGGACACAAGCAGAGCGCACGTTTTTTCTGTTTCTGGTTTCCCTGAGTAACATGAAGCTGAACGGGAAACGCTGTTCTATGTAAAACAAGTTTAGATTTTTCCACCCAAAATCCAACCAAAACACATCCCAGTCATGACTTTCCACCCACACATCTCCCCCCTCTCTATTCTGTAAGTTTATTTGGGGGCCCCTTCCAAAATTTACGGGAAGCCCCGGATTTTGGAGCGCGATTCTAAAATAGATAAAGGGCACAAAATTTTAATCTAATTATCGCATAAATCAAAAAAACCCCGATCACCAAAAAAAAGGGGGCCCGATTTAAACCCTTTGCGATAATAATGGGCTCAACACTATTTTGGCCTGCATTTAAAAACTGCTGAGTTTTTGTTTGTGGACAGCCTATCAGGAGAGATTTAACAGATCGTAACAAAAGGCCCCTTGAGAACGGTGCAGCCCATCCCAAAAGGGATTTTCTAGGAATAATAGGACACTGTTAATGGACATATTTTGCAAAGTGACTTTTTTTTTTGCGGGATTTTTAAAATAAAAATAATCCTTGTAGTAGAAAAACCCCTTTTAAATACTCCTTTTAGTAAATATTTTGATTTTTCTTCAAAAATTTTTAACCCCAAAATTTCATAAAAACCTAAATATCACAGGGGCTCAGCTTCCCTCACTCAAACATAAATTTTGCTCTAAATACTACAGAAAAAACCCACCTAAGGGGTTTGGGTTTTAAATGCTCAAGAAAATCCCTTTTCAAAAATGTTTCTGGGGTTAAATGTGATTTACCCTCCTCTCACTTCTAAACCTACAATCAAACAGCTAGTTTCATCACAGCAAAGTTAAGACATTTTCGACCCCTACTCTCCACCAACCATTTTGATGTTTTGACCGATAACCAAAATGTACCTGATAGATTATCTCAGATATATGCAGGTCTACGCTGGCCTCATGATGAAGAGTCCACCCAAGGCCTATTCAAAGGGTGGAGGAGGAATTTTGCTGGTATTAATATAGCATAGAGTATTCTCAAAAGCTGTCTTACAGTTTGGAAGGCAATCATCAATGAAAGATGGCTAGACACTTATTCCCAATAGTCCCAGAGGGCTATTTTTGGCTTTAACATACTCCCTCATCCGGCATGCATGAACGGATTGACTGCATACCCAAAATAAACCCTCAAAGCTAGTAGTTTAAAACATAGTATATGGTTGTACCCAAACACTCAAGATTTCTGGAATAGCGTAATCTAGGAACTTAATGCAAAATTATCAATTAAACTGTATATGGATGCGCAACAGTTGCAATTTCATAACATCCCCATGATAAAGGATATTGGGGCAGACTTATCAATAGTGTTTAACTGTAAGACAGTTTGTTAGACTAGACAGTTTTACAATGTGCCACATTTATCACAGTGTTTAACTGTCTAGTCCAAGAAATCATAAGAAGACAATAGATAGAATTATTCAAAATTCAACTGTAAACCTGTATCCTGTGGTCAAGGTACCAAATAAAGGGAGCAGGAAAAATCAGATATCATAAATCACAAATCATAGTGTATAGATAAGGGTTTGATAGTTGTCACGGAGCGCAAGAGACTATTAAGGGTTAGTCTACTAGGGTGGGGCGCTGTTTTCGGGGTGGCACCACCGCCGTATGGGAAGGGTATAACAGGGGTACTTCTGCCCTTGATGTTCAATGCAGTTTCCCCCTATCTAGCTATCTTTGGAATCGTCATTCTTATGTGTAAGGCACTAATTGGATTCAATAAAGAGAACCATAAGGAATTAAAAAAGATAGTACAGTAAGAAAACCATTATCTATATACTATGATTTGTGATGGATGATATCTATTTTTTCCTGGTCCCTTTATCTGGTCCCTTGACCACAGGATACAGGTTTATAATTGAATCTGGAATAATTCTGTCTATTGTCTACTTATGATTTCTAAAACAGGAGGTTTTCTTGTTTTTAGGTGTGTTTAATTAAAAGTTATGTTTTGACCTTCCGTATATAATGAAAAACTATTATGCTGCTATTATATTGGGGTTAAGTAAGATTTGATCTTTTCTGTGATATTAGAACTGTCTAGTCTAACTTTGCATCATCATTAAGTTGGCTTATTTTTTTGGCTTACTTTTTCCCCCTTTGCATGAAACCACACCTCCTTCACAGATACCATGCCCCTTTGTTGCACGAAGCGTAGAAATGTCTGAAAAATGTCTAAAACACATATTAAATGTGGTGTAAAGCATATAAGATGTCATATTTGGTGCAAATTGTGCCCCACTGTGTTGGTAAAAGGTAACAATTTGGTAATAAAATAATAATAAATTAGAGATGATTTGCAATAAAGAAAAACAAACAGAGTAGTTTTTTTAAAACCTGGAAACATTTTATTTATGTCTACTTTTCTGATAATCAAGTACACTCATTTATGAAATGTTTCATACAGACATCATGAAAATTGACAGCGGACACATTGGGAACACTAGGGAGACTGAAAACTACAACCAGTTAAGATAATATTCCTGAAGGAAGCTCTTCATGGCAAATGTTCAGGAAACAGTATGTGGTTCAGTATCTGGAGGTTATGAGAGATATTTTTAATTTTTTAAAAATGTCTCACTGGTGGGAGTACTGCTTTTGATCTCCTTAAAACTACTACAGCTGCTATTCTGTTTCTGTTTTGTAACCATTTAATGTTTTGGGGATATGCTTGGCAACGGTGATGTAGTCATGACAATTTTGTAGGGACCCTAATTTGGATACGTGATGTAACTTGTTTTTTAAATACTTTGCAAGAAAAATATTAAAAAATCAAATCAAAGATGGTTTTAGAAGAAGAGGGTTTCCACATACAAGTAAATCAGAAGTTAGAGCAGCAGCCAAAGTTGGTTATTGCATTTCTTTCACTTACAGTGACATCTTTAGGTTTTTGACATTTTTTGCAAAAATTTACACGACCACAAGAAGAGCAGTGGAATTGAATAAACTTCTCAAAACCAGTGTAATAAGTACTATTTTTTTCAGCATGTTCTATTTATGATGAAGTGTACATTTTTCAAGGGGTTCTCCTAGATTATTGGAAACAGGGGCATAACTAAAGACTCACGGGTCCTAGTGCAAAACAGCTTGGACTTACTCACAGACAATGGCTGTGTGTCACTAATTGTTGACAACAGAAAAGTATTTAAAGCTAGAGGAAATGTCCACAAGAAGAAAATTTCCTTGAAATGGGTCCAGTTATACTGGCAAAGAATCTGTTCTCTCTTTCCTCTTCCAATCATTGCCCCACCCACCCAAAAAAAAGAGTGGTGAACAGGAAAGAAATGCAATTGTGCCTTTATATTTTTGGGGTTCAGTTTTTGTTGGAGTTTACACTTAAAAGTTTAATTGGCATGTTACCTGTATTCTGTGAGTCAGAACGTATACAAGTGCCCCATTATCAAAATATCTCACCACTATAATAACACCATAATAACACCATAATGTTACTGAACAAACCAGTATACTAAGTCCGATATTACCCATAATAACAATATACAAGGACCAAATATTACCCAATATATCACTACCATATAGTGACTAAAACCAATATACTGTTCCTGACCAAATCAGTATACCAAGACCAATAAAATCAATAACAATATACAAGCACCTAATAATACCACCACATTGTGACCACATATCATCACCAACAATAGACTAAATAAAACCATCATACTCTTACTGAACAGAAACCATTACACTAAGACCACTATTACCACCATATAGTGACCATATAATGGAAGATATCAGTGTACCCAGGCTCTGCCAACTGTATATTAACACCATACAGTGACCATATAATAGTACTGTAGATAGCAGTGTACACAAGTTCTGGAGGCTGCATATTACCCCCATACAGTTATCATATAGTGGTAGATAGCAGTGTACTAAGGCTCTGAAGACATATAAATGATTACAGTAAAGTGAATCACAGATATCATGTTCTCTGATAGGTCGTTTTCTTCACTTTTTCTTCTCTATTCAGTCCAGAAACAACTTCTTCCGGCCACAACTCGTCCCTCAGAAATAACCACACAAACATCTTCTCCTCACTTTTCCAGCACTTTTCTGCAAATTCCATTATTGTACAAACTACCTATCCATAGGACCTCAATTGGTAATAATACCCCCTTTGGTTCCCCACACAGTACTTCTACCTTAAGCAGTGAAAGTGCCCCCAGATGATCAAAGGGCCCCCATTTGTGCTACCAGTAAGTAGGAACACACTCCATATAGCAGTCAGCAAAATTAGGCAGGCAGATAGGTAGACACTCTGTAGATAGGTATATAGGGCCCCTCAATACAGTAGATAGAAACATAGGACCCTCTAGTAGATAAATAAGTATATATTGTCCCTTCTACTAGGTACTTATATAGGGCCCCTTTTATTAGGTAGGTATATAGGGCCCCCTTTAGTAGGTAGGTACATAGAGTCTCCTCTAGGAGGTAGGTATATAGGGCCCTTCAGTAGGTAGGTGGTAATGTAGGGACTTCAGTAGGTAAGTAGGGCCCCCTAATCTGTAGGTAGATGGGTAAGGCCTTTTCCCAGGAGAAAGGAATAAAAAACAACACTCACCTCCTCTCTGTTCCCCCGCCAAACATCTATGCTTAAATCCAGAGCGGACAGCATGATGCCACTTATGGCGTTTAATATGTCCTAAGCCTAGCCAAAGGCTTAGGGCCTAGTATAGGCAGTGGAGCGATAACATCATTGCATCGCACCAATGACTTCAGTGGGCTAAGCGGCCGGGATTAGTGTATCCCAGCTATTCTCCCTCAGCCGCTGCCTGCACTATTGATGTAGCTATGTGGCGAGGGGCCCTGAGGGTCCCTCTGGCTCACGGGTCCAGTCGCAAGTGCAACCTCTGCAACCCCTGTAGCTAAGCCACTACTTGGAAACCTTTGTAATGCCCGGGACTGAAATAGAATAAACAATAATCAGTACTTTTCTCTACAGGCATAGCTCTCATACTGCTGCCATAGTTTTGTTGCTTTCCACCTGTTGCTCAACAGCAAATCTCTGGTCTCAGTGGTCTCTGCTTGCATGAATGGCACATGACTTCTGAGGCCAGTGATCAAAATCGTGTAAGCAATGTGTATGAAGCCAATACCAGTGGACTGGTGGAGAATATCGGAGCTCCAGGGGTCATGCAATTGCAGCAGCTGTATAGGAGAGTACTGCTGTTTTTTTGTTTGTGTTTTTGTTTTTTTTAATTTAACCAAAGCCTTGGTAGCACAGGGGTTTCTGAAAAAAGCCTTTACTTACTAATATGTCAACAACTCCTCTTGTCACATTTATAAAAATTGCCACCTCAATTAATAAACTTAATAGCAATATCGTTGGCCATTTTTTAATTTTGTGTGATAATCCTTTTTAACAAATTTGCTAAATGAAGTGTATTTACCTCTCAGAAGCTCAAGCAATATCTAATGTGATGTTCAATAAAACTGATGAAATAACACAGTATACTCGTTTAAAAAAACAATGTATTTTCATCAAATTCCTCTACTAAATCTCTAGATCTCTTCTGAATTAACCCTCCTACGACCTTTCTAATTTAGAAAATAGTTCTAAGTATTGAGGCAGAGTTGTCTTGACTTGATACACAGAGCCCATAATGTTTTCTCTTCCGCCATTTAAACTTATGTATTATTCACACATCTGTTGATATTATAAAACTGCTCACATAATTGCATTTGATGAGCTGTTCTCCATTCCTTGTATACATAATGCAGAATTGGATTTACTGAACTGAATGTTTAAATGGCACTTGACTACAAATGGAATTTAAGGTCTCAACTACAGAAATTCATAAACCCAATTGCTCTCCAGACAAAGGGATGTGCATACGTAAGAAAAAGAAATCATTTGCCTTTTTTTATATGTTCAACTTGAAAAGTATATTGTATTTTTCCCTGAACTAAAATGTATTTTTGCTACATATATGCTAGTGCAATAGGACCACATTGGAATAAATAAAAGCAATGTGGTAGTAATGGGTAGAAGTGTGGAAATATTTTTGGATCCAGGAGGAGTTTTAAAGATATGAAAGATGTTGTATTAAGGCTAGAGATGGGCGAATTTCTCAAAAATTCGGTTCGGTCACTTCGCCGAATTTTCCGCCAAAAATGACTTCGCCCCGAATTACTTCGTCCCGAATCGCGTTAAAAAACGGCTATTTCATGGCTGCACAGAGCCTGCAGGGTGCTGTAGAACGTTGGGCCATGCTTAAATATGCAGAGGGAGCTTGGTTTGGTCTTCATACAATGTTGTGTTTTAGTATGACACGCACATGACTGCCGCCGCTCTTAGAATCGCTTCACTATAAAATTCCCTAGGCACTTAAGAGGGCAAAACTGACCAAAACACTGAAGGGGGAATGTAGCCTGATAAAGTCATGGCAGCGACAGCTGGAAAAAAACAAGCTGAGGGCTCAGGTGGCAACATCAGTGACAGAGTGTGGAGGTGACGGCAGCAGCCACAGCAGCATGAGGTCAGAGAGTGGCACAATGACATTCTGGAGGTTCCAAAAACAGGAGTAGGCCACAGAGTGGCACAATGACACAGTGTGGAGGGTACAGCAGCAGCAGCATGAGGTCAGACAGTGGCACAATGACATTCTGGAGGTGGCAAAACAGTAGTAGGCCACAGAGTGGCACAATGACAGAGAGTGGAGGTCACGACAGCAGCCACAGCAGCAGCATGAGGCCAGGCAGTGGCACAATGACAGTCTGGAGGTGGCAAAAACAGGAGTAGGCCACAGAGAAGCACAATGACACAGTGTGGAGGTGACGGCAGCAGCAGCATGAGGTCAGATAGTGGCACAATGACATTCTGGAGGTGGCAAAAAATGGAGTAGGCCACAAAGTGTCACATTGACAGATTGTGGAGGTCACGGTATCAGGAGCATGAGGTCAGGCAGTGGCACTATGACATTCTGGAGGTGGCTAAAACAGGAGTAGGCCACAGAGTGGCACAATGACACAGTGTTGAGGTTACAACAGCAGCAGCCACAGCAGCATGAGGTCAGACAGTGGCACAATGACATTCTGGAGGTGGCAAAACAGTAGTAGGCCAAGAAGTGGCACAATGACACAGTGTGGAGGTCATGACAGCAGCAGCATGAGGTCAGGCTGTGGCACAATGACACAGTGTGTAGGTGACCGCAGCAGCAACAACAGCAGTAGCAGCATGAGGTCAGAGAGTGGCACAATGACACAGTGTGGATGTCACGGCACCAGCAACAGCAGCAGCAGCATGAGGTCATAGAGTGGCACAATGACAGACTGTTGAGGTGGGTGGCAATACCAGTCCCTGGTAAAGATGGTGGTAGGCAGATGGAGAAACTGTCAGCAGATGTGTGGCATCAGGCGGGTGGCGGCATCAGAATAGTGGCTGAGGCAGGTAGTTTGAACCCAGACTGATGCCTAAGGCTTTGGTGTGTGGAAATCCTGGCCGATCCACGCCTGATTCATCTTGACAAAGGTCAGTCATTCCACATTTCCCGTGGACAAGCGGGTTCTCCTTGGGGTAACGATGGCCCCTGCCGCACTGAACACCCGCTCTGATGCCACACTACTGGCCGGGCAGGACAGCTTCTCCACTGCACACTCGGCAAGTTGCAGCCACACAGCAGATCTTCTAACTGGGGTGGCAGAGTGCTGTCCATGTAGGCCACCACCTGTTGGTTCAGGGACTGCTCCAGGTCCTGCTGCTGCTGCTGGCGATTGCCCTCCTCACTAGGCGGGTGAAGGAAGCTGCTCATCAGTGACTCCAGACTTAGGTTGCTGCTGATGGAGCTGGTACTGCTCCTATCCCCCCTCCACCTTCCCCCAGCAGCCGCGGCAGTAGTACAGGAGCGCTGAGGAACCCCCCGGTCAGACCTGTCAGAGGAGGGACGATGCCGCACATAGGCAGCGGCCAACTGACTACGGAGGATTTCCCAATAATATTTGAGTTTGTCCTCCCTCTCAATAGCTGGGTAAAAGGCTCCCATTTTGGACCGGTAGCGAGGGTCCAATAGGGTGGAGAGCCAGAAGTCATCCCTCTGCCGGATGCTGACTATTCAGTTGTCACTAGCCAGGCAAATCAGCATGCTGCGGGCCACCTGCACAAGTGACTCCGAGGGGCTCCCTGTCTCCATCTATACTGCCACGGTGCTTGCGGGTCATCTGCCTTGTCTTCCTCATCTCCATCTACCTCCTCCAGCTGCTCCTGCTCCTCCTCTCTTGTCACCTGGGTAGAAAATCCACTCATTTCACCAGACAATGCTTCTGCTCCAATGTCCTCCTCCTCCATTTCAGTCCCCAGCGGACTCATGTGGCCGCGAGATGTAGTCGCCACATCTCCAGTTCTCTGCCCAGACAGATTTTTCAGCATCTGTTCCAGGACATGAAGCAGTGGAATGACGTTATTCATCCCATAGTCCTGGCGACTGACAAATAACGTGGCCTCCTCGAATGGCCTCAACAAACGGCAGGTGTCACGCATGAGCTGCCACTGGCTGACATCAAAGTTACACAGGGGAGTACTCCTGTCCGCCTGGATCATCAAAAAATCGTTAATGGCCTTTCTCTGTTCATACAGTCGGTCCAACATGTACAGGCTGGAATTCCAACGGGTGGAAACATTGCATATCGGAGTGTGTTGGGGGAGGCCGTTCTGCCGCTGCAACTCGAGGAGGGTTTTCTTGGCTTTGTACGAATGGATAAAGTGCATGCACAGTTTTCTGGCCATTTTCAGAATCTTCTGAAGATTTGTGGAAGACTTCAGGAACCTTTTCACAACCAGATTGAACACGTGTGCCATGCAGGGAGCATGGACCATCCGTCCTCGGCGCGGTGCGGACACCATGTTCCTCCCATTGTCCGTCACCATGGTTCCGATTTGCAGTTGGCGCGGAGAAAGCCACACATCGATTTCTTGCTGCATGACGCGGAGCAGTTCCTCCCCTGTGTGACTTCGTTCGCCGAGGCAAGCCAGGTATAGAACTGCGTGACACCGCTGTGCCCTACACATGTGGTATTATGGAGCAGTACTTGTGGAGGCTGAGATGGTGGTGGTGGTGGTGGAGGAGAAGGAGGCGGACATTGGCGCAGGAGCCGCAGTTTGACAACGTGGAGGAGAAAGCGGCGTCTCCTGTCCAAGTTGTTGGTGTGCCTGGGCAGGAAGCACATTCACCCAGTGGGCCGTAAAGTACATGTACTGGCCCTGACCGTAGTTACAGCTCCAGACGTCCGCGCTGCCGTGCACCTTGGAACAAACCGATAAGCTCAAGGACTGGCCCACCTTCTGTTCTACATATTTATGAAGTGCTGGTACTGCCTTTTTGGAAAATAAATTACGGCTTGGAACTATCCAACTCGGCTCGGCACAAGCCATCAGTTCTCTGAATGGTGCAGACTCCACCATTTGGAAAGGGAGGGACTGCAGTACCTTTTCAACTTGTTATAGGCTTATACAATGATTGCGGTTTTGCAGCGGCATGTGCATGTCCCCACCTGCCAAATCCCTATATTCTGTCTTACAATTATGCCAACTGCTATCAGGATGTTTTTATCCAATAACATTTATTCCATAACTATTAAAGCAGCAACACATAGAGTGTATAATTGCGATTCTTTTAAAAGAGGAAAGTCTTAGTGACGTATATCTCAAAAAACCTGCAATCCACGATATACTCCTGAGTTCCGAGTCCCGAGTCCTGGTAAGATCACACGGACACCGGTATCTCGTGCTCTCGGAGTCTCTCAGTATAGCTCAGAGCTGACCTGCCAACAGCTGGCTGCTGATTCGTTCGCGCACCTCAGACGCGGTCACGCGACGTTTCGGGGGTCACGCCCCCTTTCTCGAGCGTGAAGGTGAGTCATGGCTGATCTCCTTATATACCATTATTTATCTAAAACATATACAAAAAACATATACAAAACACACATATACTTGCACAGACATTAAAAACAATGTGTAATCTACTATTTACCTAATTAGGGGCTAGACTAACCTTATATATCAGTATATTATCTCTTGTCAGTATCACTATTCTCTTTAAATTATTGAAAAGACTGATCATCATCTTTGTACTATATCTAGCCTCAATCAGCAAATGGAGCGTAGAGTTCTAGCTACTCAGCTGTTGGATTAACAGGCATAAATCTCAGATTCGCCTATATGCAAAGAAAATTGAACAACTAAGTAGGATGGATAAGCCTGGCCCCGGTGAATATATGGAATCGTCAGTAGCAAGACACTTTCACGAGTGCGGTCACCAAGTGACCGACTTAAGATGGTGTGTGATTGAGGAAGTTCAGGATGATAGTCAAGAACGAACTAAGATAAGATTACTTCGTCAAGAGGTATATTGGATATATAGATTACAAACCCTTTCAACTAAAGGACTCAACGAAGAATGCCAATGGAAGGTATATAGTTAATCCAACAGCTGAGTAGCTAGAACTCTACGCTCCATTTGCTGATTGAGGCTAGATATAGTACAAAGATGATGATCAGTCTTTTCAATAATTTAAAGAGAATAGTGATACTGACAAGAGATAATATACTGATATATAAGGGTAGTCTAGCCCCTAATTAGGTAAATAGTAGATTACACATTGTTTTTAATGTTTGTGCAAGTATATGTGTGTTTTGTATATGTTTTTTGTATATGTTTTAGATAAATAATGGTATATAAGGAGATCAGCCATGACTCACCTTCACGCTCGAGAAAGGGGGCGTGACCCCCGAAACGTCGCGTGACCGCGTCTGAGGTGCGCGGACGAATCAGCAGCCAGCTGTTGGCAGGTCAGCTCTGAGCTATACTGAGAGACTCTGAGAGCACGAGATACCGGCGTCCGTGTGATCTTACCAGGACTCGGGACTCGGAACTCAGGACTATATCGTGGATTGCAGGTTTTTTGAGATATACGTCACTAAGACTTTCCTCTTTTAAAAGAATCGCAATTATACACTCTATGTGTTGCTGCTTTAATAGTTATGGAATAAATGTTATTGGATAAAAACATCCTGATAGCAGTTGGCATAATTGTAAGACGGAATATAGGGACTGCAGTACCAACAACTTGGACAGGAGCACGGCCAGCTGCTGCACCTTAGGATGGTTGGACGCATACTGTTGTCTCTTTGCAATCGCCTCGCTGAACGACTGCTGGCACCATGAGTAGCGAGGAGCAGGAGCATCTGGACCGGGAGAGGATGTCAAAGAGAAACAGCTACCTTCTGCAGAGGTGGTGGAGCCTTGACTGGCTGCAATGGTATGCGTGCCACTGGCTGCTTCGGCGGCAGGATGGACCATCACATCTGAGCCACGTTTCTCCCAGGCCACTGGATGGTGACGCTGCATGTGTTGACGCAGGGCCGTGGTTCCAACGTTAGCTCACTGGCCACGCATCACTTTCTGCCCACAGATTCTACATATACCCATATTCTGCTCCTCCGTTGTCTTAGCCACGAACGGCCACACCGTTGAGTAACTGATTTTACCGCCAAGGCTCCACACTGAGTGACTACAACCGCCACTGCCTCGCTGAGCCCCTGTGCCGCTATTTTCTTGGATCTCCGAAGCGGGTTTTCTACCACGTAGCCGCTTGGCTCCCGACCTCACACTGCTGCTACCCTGCTGACTAACATCCACCCAACCCACTTGCTGGCTGCGCCGCTGCCTGACGCGCAAGTTGACGTCCTCTTCTCCTGACGATGATGAAGCCCTTGCTTCACCCGGCTCCCAAGTGCGGTCGGCTACATCATAATCAATTTGTGTTTCATCGTCACTGCTGTCCTCATCACTGGTCTTGGTATGCAGAGGCTGACCCCTCACAACATGACCTCCAATGCCACTCTCCACATCAATACTTTGCCGTCTACTGCAAGAAGCAGGGGATATTGGCCCCATTTCTTCGCTGCCAAGAAGCTGCTGACTGCCCTCCTCAAATTGTTCATCTTCGCTATATAGTGGCGCTGAGCCCAGACCACATAGTAGATCTCTGGCTGAGGGAACCGGATGGGACAGAGGCGGGTTGAGGACAGGTGAGGGCCGCTGACCCGCTCCCGGGCCATGCCAACTAAGGGTTGTGTCTGACGTTCCCACCGACTCTTGGCTGGGGTTGTCAGATGTCATCTGCGAGAAAGTGGATGACCTAGTCAACCAATCAAGAACCCTTGGGTTGCTAGTCAGCACACGGCCGCTAGATGACACCGGCAGTTGTGTCCTCACCGAGTGACCCCTGCTGTGACGTCCCCTTGCTGTGCTGCGACCTGGGTCTGCTCCAGGAATGTTTGTGCCACTGCCACTCGCAGGTGAAGAGCCTGCCACCTCTCTGTCTGTCATACTGTTTGTTCTAAAATGTACAGACACTGTTTGATGAAGATATCTGTATATGATAAAAAAAAAACCTGTATTTTACTCCAAATAAACCCACTAAAAAGCTTGGGTAACCCTTGGACATAAACTGTGCTCCACAAATGGCCAGGAAAAATTGACTTCTATGTGCCGTTTAAAAACAATTAACCTTCGGATATGAATTATGCTACAGAATTTCTTCGTTGGCGGTGAAAAAGAAAGTTTATTTTACTGAGTACAATTACAGAAAAATACGTCGTTAACCCTTGGATGAAAATTGCGCAAAAGAATTGAGCAGCCACAAACTACTAGCTTTGTAGCGTGTTAAAATGGCGTGTTTTTTACGCTACATAACAAGAGAAAAAATTGTAATTATCCTTCGCTTGTGAATTATGCTACAGGAAAATTGTATTTTTTGGCGGTGAAAAAGACGGTTTCTTGGAGTCACCACAGCAGAAAAACAACGCTTAATCAATCCCTGGATGTAAATTGCGCAAAAGAATTGAGTAGCCACAAAGTAATAGCTTTGTAGCGTGTTACAATGGCATATTTTTTACGCTACACAACAAGAGAAAAAATTGTAATTAACCTTCGCTTGTGAATGATGCTAAAGGAAAATTTTATTTTTTGGCGGTGAAAAAGACGGTTTCTTGGAGTCACCACAGCAGAAAAACAACGCTTAATTAACCCCTGGATGTAAATTGCGCAAAAGAATTGAGCAGCCACAAAGTACTAGCTTTGTAGATTGTTACAATGGCGTATTTTTTACTCTACACAACAAGACATAAAATTGTAATTAACCTTCGGTTGTGAATTATGCTACAGGAAAATTGTATTTTTTGGCGGTGAAAAAGACGTTTTCTTGGAGTCACCACAGCAGAAAAACAACGCTTAATTAACCCCTGGATGTAAATTACCGCAAAAGAATTGAGCAGCCACAAATACTAGCTTTTGTAGCGTGTTACAATGGCATATTTTTTTACGCTACACAACAAGAGAAAAAATTGTAATATCCTTCGCTTGTGGATTGCACAGGAAAATTTTATTTTGCGGTGAAAAAGACGGTTTATTTTGTCACCACAGCAGAAAGCAACGCTATTTACCTGGATGTAAATTGCGCAAAGAATTGGGCAGCCACAAGTACTATTTGTACGTGTTTACAATGGCGTTTTGTTTTACGCTACAACAAAAAAAAATTGTATACTTGCTTGTATTTGCTACAGAAAATGTGTATTTTTTGGCGGTGAAAAAGACGGTTTCTTGGAGTCACACAGCAGAAAAACAACGCTTAATTAACCCCTGGATGTAAATTACGCAAAAGAATTGAGCAGCCACAAACTTCTAGCTTTGTAGCGTGTTACAATGGCGTATTTTTTACGCTACACAACAAGAGGAAAAATTGTAATTATCCTTCGCTTGTGAATTATGCTACAGGAAAAATTTAATTTTTGGCGGTGAAAAAGACGGTTTATTTTTGTCACCACAGCAGAAAAACAACGCTTAATTAACCCCTGGATGTAAATTGCGCCAAACAATTGAGCAACCACAAACTAGTAGCTTTGTAGTGTGTTACAATTCCGTTTTTTCTACACCACACACCAAGAGATAAAATTGTAATTAACCTTCGCTTGTGAATTATGCTACAGGAAAATTTTATTTTTTGGCGGTGAAAAAGACGGTTTCTTGGAGTCACCACAGCAGAAAAAACAACGCTTAACACTAGAACTACTGATGGAGTCATTTTGACTCCTTTCATTTTTTATTTCTCTTCTGTGACTACATTTTTCAGAATTCCGGCTTGAAACTCGGTGACTTTTCCTCAAATATGATGTGAAAAAAGATTTTGTGAGAATAAATAATTTTGGTGAAAAATTTGCGCGTTTTTTTTCAAAATTTACCAAGAACTACTGAAGGGAGTCATTTTGACTCCCTACTATATTTTGAGGTCCTTTTGTCACTAAATGTTGCTATAAAGTTTTGTGCATAATTTTTTCACTCTGTCTTATTTACCCTGATGTTCATATAGATGTAGTTCAATTTACATGTCAACTTTTTACATTTTCCTTGTGTTTTACCTGCTTGTATTACTGTGTAATGCTGAACAAAATAGCTTGTTTACCTGGGCTCTTATCTTATGCTAATGAAGGGTGGTGTTTTTCTAAGGTTTTGCAGGAGACAGTATTTGGATAGTAATTTCTACAGTTCAGTGAAGAGAAAAAGGGAAAAACAGACGCGGGACATACGGTCTGAGACCTACAGGTATGAATTGTTTAAAAAAATTTTTTAGCTCCCTTTGTCAATGTTCAGCCCCCCTATTTTGAAGGTGGCAGAAATTTATTATTTCTTTTTAGTTTTATTTCATTTCTTTTTTTCAGCAGGGAACTATATAGTTATGATTTTTGGAGGAAATGGAGAGAAGACGTTTGTAAACCCTCGGATTTCTGGCTACTTTGCAATCCATACGGAGAATGAATCGGAACCCGAATTGCGGAAATGATTTGATTCTGACAGTGATAAAAGTTTTTATTCCTCAGAAATTTTAAAGTATTTAAAGACTCAAAAGGGAAAAAACCCGAAGGTAAGTAGTTATGTGTTTTATTTGTTTTTCCCACACATGAGTTGGGGGCCTGTGCACATAGCAGAATTTGGTGAATACCATCTGGTATTCTTGCCGCAATCAGGCCGTACCTCCCCGTCAGCCCTAAAAGCTCCGTCAAACCCCCGGGCTGGACCCGTGTCAGGGACGAGCAGGCTTGCTTACGGCAAGCCGGCCCCGCCAGACAGCGGCTCAGCCGGGGTTGGAGCGGAGCTTCAGGTTGAACTCCGCTCTGTACCTGAGCGGGAGGTAGGGGGTTTGGGTTTTTGGAAAATTTCCGGTCGGATTTTCCGCGCAAACCCCCCAGTGTGCCGGACCTTAAAAAAACAAAAAATTCTAAATTTCATCAACTTTTTTCCAGATACCCAAGCACATCAACTGGGGATCGGGTATGCAGTTATGTTGCCTGTGAAAATCCCCCTGGTCGTGGACAGAAAAAAACAGCAAAACGTCCCAGAAATAAAAGAAAACAGGTAACGATGGCGGCGAAGGTAATGCAAACAAAAAAACACCAGAGAGGGGGAAATCGAAGGAATATAGTTTCAGCGGATGGTATTAAGGAAACCCCCTTTTTAAAATTGGAAAAACTTGCCTGGTAGGCGTGGCCAAAAATTTCTTCGAGAAAGCCCCTGGCCCTACAGGATACGCCAGAAGAAATTTTCTTTCGATAGTCCTTTTGGGGGCCGGGGGGGTTTATTTTTTGTTTTATATATATTGCAAAATATAAGAAAAAGTCGCTTGCAGAAGCATGCAGGAACAATAATTTACAGTTTACTCTATTGATGAGGAAATAGATGCATTCATGCGATTTCTTGTCGTGGAAAATTTTGGCACGAAAAGTCACCGATTAGCGTATTTGGTGTAAAGATGGGGAATACGTTTTGCAAGCGGGAAAAAGTTAGGGAACCCCTTTGTTAAAATTGGGTTTCTAGATTTGATGGAAATCTACTCGATGGAGAGGACTGCAAACGGACAAGTTTTCTCTATTTTTACTGTGTGGGACGGTTTTTTGAAAAAGTTTGGTGTTACAAAATGGCCCCTACATAAGGTGGAGAGCAAAATTTTTAAGCAAAATAGGTGTCCCTTCCGAGTAATGCCCTTTCCCAAACAGATAAATATGGCCAAATATTTTCTAGCTGTTGATAAGGATAGCAAATATCTGGCAAATGGGTTCCCCCTTTTTAGGGAAAGATGCACACGCCCTGCTAGGGGGCCCTTTTGTGACCATGTAATAATGAAGTTATTTTGGGCCCGTTTTTGAAAAAAAAGGGCGCAAAGTTTCAACCCCATAAAATTTTTCTTCAGTAAAATTGCTAACAGCTAAAAAGAAAAGGGAAAAACCATCTGGGGAAAACTGAAGAAGTAAGGCGAGAAGTGCCTAAAGAAATAAAATCATGAAAAAGGAATGTAAAAACACTAAGTGTTTTAAATGAAGACAATTTTCACTTTCAGTTTTCAAGGAAAGGTCAAAAAAAATGTTGTCATTTTTTGGGTTTCCCTCCCTCCTTTTTGTTGTTGCGTTGATTCGCTAAAAAAAAACTCCAGAAAAAGGTAAAATTTTTTCAATGAAACAAAATATGGAAATAGATGTAGGGATAGAGGCACGAAAAATTACCACACGAAAAGCCAAGGAGGGTGGCTGTTATGATTTGAAAATGCCTTAGCTTTGCGGGTATAAATGCTGGGTAATATTAAGGAAAAATTTCCCCCCAAAAAAAGTCCGCAAGGCATTTTTGCAAAGTTGTGGAGAGTTGAGTGGGGGCCTTATGTAAGATGGAAAAGGGTTCCCCGTCCCAAAATTTTTAATGCTCAGAAGGTGGGTTCAAAACAAAAAATTTTCCAGACAAAAAAAGTTGCAAGAAAAATAGACTGTCGGCATTGTAAGACTTGGGGTAAGTTTTTGTGTGGGCAATGTTTTTGCCATAAATAAAAGGGAATGCCTAAAATGCAAAAAAACAAAATGTTTAAAAGGTGAATTCTGCGCCTTTTTTTTTTTTTATGCTCCTCCCCCTACATTTTTCTGCTTTTTTTTCTTCAGTTGTTGTTTATTGGGTGACTTGAATAAAAAAATGTTTTTTAAAAATTTATTAAATTATGTTATTTTCTGTGAAAAATAAGAAAAGCAGAAAAAAAACAATCAAAAGCATTATGTTTGGGTCTACAATAATAAAACATTACAAAAAAAATAATTATTAATAAATAACCCCCAAATGAAACTCTAAAAATTAAACGAAAACAAGCAAGGGTCAAAATGATCCTTTTTGTGTTTTGGTGGGTACGAGTCCAGTAGTCCTGGTTAATTTTAAACCCCCTGGAGTAAATTACGCAAAGAATTGGGCGCCCAAAAAACTACTGCTTTGTAGGTTTACAAAGGGTTTTTTTTACGCTAAAAAAACAAGAGAAAAAAAATTGTAATTAACCCTTTGCTTGAATTAATTTTACAGGAAAAATTGTATTTTTTGGCCGGTGAAAAAAAAACGGTTTATTTTTGTCACCAAAGGCAAAAAACAAGCTTAATTAACCCTGGATGTAAATTGCCCAAGAAATGGCAAACCCAAATTAGCTTTGTAGCTTGTTACATTGGTGTTTTTTTATGCTACACAACAAGAGAAAAAAAATTGTAATTATCCTTCGCTTGGAATTATGTACAGGAAAAAATTTTATTTTTTTGGCGGTGAAAAGCGGTTTATTTTTTCACCCGGGAGAAAAACAACGTTAATTAACCCCTGGATGTAAATTGCGCAAAAACTGAGCAACCCCCAAAAATACTAGCTTTGTAGCTTGTTACAATGGCGTGTTTTTTATGCTACACAACAAGAGAAAAAATTGTAATTAACCTCCGCTTGTGAATTATGCTACAGGAAAATTGTATTTTTTGGCGGTGAAAAAGACAGTTTCTTGGAGTCACCACAGCAGCAAAACAATGCTTAATTAACCCCTGGATGTAAATTGCGCAAAAGAATTGTGCAGCCACAAAGTACTAGCTTTGTAGCGTGTTACAATGGCGTATTTTTTAATCAGTAGAGAGAAAACAAAAAAATATTACGTACCTTGGTTGAAATAAAACCTTTATGAAATAGGTTAAAAACCAGCCCTACTAGTAATCCTAAATTAATTCTTAAAGGGGTTTTCCCATGATGTAATGTTGACGTGGGATCCTCCAAAATGGGTATTTAATCATTTTTCTAAATATATGTGATTACAAAAAGTGAAGCCTTTGAGATCTACAGCATTGATCAGTCCCCCTTAGTTTCCTGAAAGTTTACACTGACACGACCAGGACACTGACAGGAGCTGATCTGGCCGAGCTTGCTTGTTTGCACTTCTTATCTGATGACAGGGAACATGAAGGAGCTTGCAAGGGGCTGGGGAGAAAGTGCAATGTATGAGGCTGTGTCTTTTGTATAGACAATCCACTGGTTGTAAGGTAATTATTTGAGTAAACATTAGACACCCTCCCTGCTTCCTCACTCTCTGCTCACCCCCCTCTCTCTCACCCCTGCAGTTCATGACTCAGCATGCTTTGTTTATATTCTCTCCTGAGCAGATAAGAAGCAAGGAACTCACTTCATGGCAAAACCCCTTTAAAGGGAAAACTAAACTACCCCTGCCTAACAAATCAAAGCTCCCGCCCCAATAAGGGCAACCCCGATCAGTAACCTATTACTAAACCAAATCCCCACAAAGTCTCTATTATCTTAAAAAAGGGGTGGTAAAGGAAGGATAAAAATAGTTGAACATATTATAAACATTACCCAACTAATAGCAAAAATTACCCAAATTAGCAAGAAGTGATGTAAGAACAGTAGCAAACAATTACTAGTTTTAGCAGATAATGTGACAACATGTACTAAATACAAATAGTTCCAAGATTGCAAGACTTGAAAAA